>JAWPHD010010262.1:0-95526 GCA_037043455.1 Cyrtodaria siliqua | reverse complement strand
ATGTGCATACGACCATGGACCTCTAAGACTTAGTGTGACCTTGAACAGGCTGGAAGTTGCGCTCTGCACATTGTCTCGATATGGTGAACAGTTGTGAAAAGTTATTTCCAAATCCCTCAAGCAGTTCAAGAGATGGTGGAGACACAAATATACGGCATATGACCTTCGACCTCTAAGTGTGCACTGACCTTGAACGGACATTGCTGGAAGTTGCGCTCTGCACGTTGCCTCGATATGGTGAACATTTTTGACAAGTTATTTCAAAATTCTTCAATCGATTCAAGAGATATGGTGGAGACCAACGTGTGACAGACAGACACAAAATATAGTGCATATGACCTTCAACCTCTAAGTGTGACCTTGACCTTGAACGGACGTGACTGGAAGATGCACTGCACGTCGTCTCGATATGGTGAACAGTTGTGTCGAGTTATTTCATACACACATGGTGGAGACATAATTGTTTTCAAACAATCTTTTAATTCGGAGCACACAAGCAACAATTAATATCTTACATTATACTTACAATAGGTATTGTTCTCTTGTGACAGTCTTTCTTCTCTTAATACGCATCCCATACACTTGACTTGGACATTAGGCTTCCCATACTCTGGACTCCGATACAAAGTCTCCTGAATGAAATGTATGTTCTATCAATTTATATAATATACGGAGGGAAAAATGTTTAGCAAGTTTTTTAGATGAAATAATACTGTATACAAGATATACTGACATTTTGGGACTTTACGGGCTTGCCCACTACCTTCATGTATAAGTTACCTCATTAAGATGTTCGACTGTTACTGATGTCTGTATTGTGTCTATGGCAGTAGCTAGTTTCTTGATTTTACAACCGAAAATGTATTATTTCCAGGGTGCAACAACAACTTGCTAAACTTTTTTCCTTCAGTATAGTAATTTATAATAATACGTCTTCTGCAGCGATCATGATAATCAATGTGTCTGTATATGGATAGTTTGAAGCGACCATATTTATTTGCTTTAAATGGATCAAGATAGTATAGGGAAGGTGAGTCTCAAGAACATATAATATTTCTGTTAAAAGTAATTGGTCTTTTATGTTAATAGGTTAAAACTTTAAAGGGACACACGACAATCTATATTTTTTTAAGACTCGTGGCATTTAACATAGGTTGCATATTTCCAAATCAGTATTTCTTTGAATAGTTTAAAGCAATGGCAGAATAATGAAAACACATTCAACAAGAGCTGTCGGAGAACAGCGCAGCTCGACTATTCGATTTTTCGGAGAATAATAAATTTATAGCTAGTATATACCATCAGAAAACAAGGCTACAACAATGTGGGTGGGGTTGGGAGCACAACATAACTATGTGTAAGAATTGACCAAAACTACAGAAATATGTAAAAAAAATAATAATAAAAAATCGAGTTTTGAGTTGGGTGCGGGGTGGGGGTGGGAGAGAGGCGGGGGTGGTTGGTGGGGGGAGTGGGGGTGGTGAGGGCAACATATATTGTTAGAAGCTATGTAATTATTCACCAAAACAACACAAAAATATGAAGGAAAAAAATTAAAAAATCGAGTTTGAGTGGGGGATGGGGTAGAGGCGTGGGGTGGGCAGGGCAACATGTGTAAGAATTGACTAGAACAACAAAGAAATATGTAAAAAAAAAAAAAAAAAAATGGGAGGGTTGCAACATATATGTGTAAGAACTGACAAAAGCAACACAAAATATGTAAAAAATAAAAAAAAGTTTCAAGTCTTGGGCGGGGTGATGGGGTGAGAGGCGAGGGGGCGGGCGTGGTGGGGGCGGGGAGGGTTGCAACATATATGTGTAAGAATTGACTAAAACAACACAGATATATGTAAAAAATAAAAAAATAAAAAAATGTGAGGAGGGTAGTGGGGGCGGGGGGGGGGGGGGGGGGGGGGGGGGGGGGGGGGGGGGGGGGGGGGGGGGGGGGGGGGGGGGGGAGGAGGAGGGAGCCCATGCCCCAATATGGGTGAAGTAATAAGATGCATAATGCTATAACAAATCCCAAACCAAATGAGGGAGCCCATGCCCCAATATGGGTGAAGTAATAAGATGCATAATGCTATAACAAATCCCAAACCAAATTTATAGATATATACATGCTTACATGCAAACATAGATCTGCCTTTATTGCACATTTTATGGGCCATCACAATTTGGGTTCCATGGGAGCCCAGCATTTTCAGAAGACAAAATTACTTATCCAACCCTTTACAACATACTATAAGGAAACCAATTCCAAAATTTAGTTCAGCTAGGACAAAAAATGTAAGAGATATAGACCTGTAAACACAGCTTACATGCAAAATTTGATGTGAAACAGACATATTGTAAGGGCTATCAGAATTTGGGTTCCATGGGAGTCCATGGGTTACAGGAACCAAAATTGCTTATGCAGCCCTTAAGATAATGCTACAAGGAAGCCCATGAACAAATTTGGTTGTGGTAGGATAAGAAATGTAAGAGATATAGACTTGTAAACACAGCTTACACGCAAACCTTGATGTGGGAAGTCGACGCCGACACCAACGCCGACGCCGGGGTGATTACATAAGCTTCGAATAGTCGAGCTAAAAAACTGAAAATATTAAAAGAAAAGTCCAATTTGACAAGCTTACATACAAAACTTTAACCCAATTTTCTAAATATAACAGGGTCCATAATTTTGTATGGTGTTTTTACATCATTTTCAACACATAAGGTTATATATACGACAGTCAATTTTTTGTGGTTGAGGCAGACCACCCACTTTTCCTGGGTAGAATCAGTACTGTACACCTCCCGCCATCCGTAAGAATCGACAATTCCTCACTTACAAGTCGAGCTCCCGGTGGGATTCGAACCCGCAGCGGTGAGAGGCAAAGGTTTACAATACAACGTCTTCAACCATTCGGCCAAGAAGACGCTTATTTGTTAAAATGAAGCAAGAGTTGTAGATTATGACTTTTTGATGTTCTCTAATGATGCTGAACACATCTGTGAAGTTTCAATCCATTATGTAAAGTCGTTTCAGAGATACAAGCTTACATACCAAACTTTAACCAAATTTTTTTAAGTATAAAAGGGGCCATAATTCTGTTAAAATAAAAGCATGGGTTATAGACTATGGCTCTATGATGTTGTCTAATTATGTCAAATACATCTGTAAATTTGTAATCCATTATGTAAAGCAGTTTCAGAAATAGAAGCTTACATACAAAACTTTAACCAAATTTGCTAAGTATAAAAGGGGCCATAATTTTATTAAAATAAAAGCATGATTTATAGAACCTGGCTCTTTGATGTTGTCTAATGATGCCGAATACATATGTGAAGTTTCAGTCCAGAATGTAAAGTAGTTTCGAAGATACAAGCTTACATATAATACTTCAACCGGATGCAGACGCAGACGACGATCAAGAGATGGCTTTTTTTTTCTTTGAAAAAGTCGAGCTAAATTACCCCTGCCTACCTGCTTTACATTCAGCAGCTAACCAATGTGCAGGTTTTGATTGACTGTAAATATTAACAATTAAGTTTGACCTTTGCAGGAATGAAATGGCACCTGCATTTAGCTCAAATTGTACGTTAGTAGTTTATTTCATTTAAAGAAACTAAACCCAAATTTCACAACAAAATCATTCTTGCATTAATGCATGTGGGCCTATTAAAAGTGTCTATTAAAAGTGTAGATTTATTCACGAGTACCTAAAATACCCATAATTGAATATGCGTAAAAGGAATCGTGAGTTAGTAACTCATAATTAGATGGTTTGGTGGCTAAGGCATTTATATTGTAGTTATAGAATTCGGATTAGCAACATATGTAAGGCATATATATACATATATATACATTCAATATCGTTTATAAGCTTTGAAACGGTGTACATCTTTAGTAAAACGTGCTTGCTGTTGGCAGGATAGCGGCTTTAGTTCTTAGCAAAGCTGTGAAAATAGATACATTAAATTCATATGCACATGGTAGCTCTCTAACATACCTCCAATTCGCTATGACTGTGAGGTTCAAAGTTTGCCATCAAATTCTAGTCCCACAGGAGATATTAAAAGGCTCTGGTCACCATCTAATTCTTGCTTCACAGAAGAGGTAGAAAGGCTAGTAGTATCAAACAGATCCAGATTTCCAGAAAAACATTCACTTTCATGCTAAATTTCTGTTACAATTCTGAGACCTGTAAACAAAACATCCACATAAAAATACTACATTAAAGGTAAAACAACATCAGTAATACTTAAGTTCATGACAGGCCTGTAAGATTCCACACTGGATATTTTCTTCTGGTCGTCCTTACATTTCCTTCTGGTCATCCTTACGGACAAGTGACTTTTGACATAAGTAACAAAATAAATCAAATATTTATTGTTTCCTTTTATTCTGGCGAAGTAATTCCACAAATCGTTTGCTTAAACTAAATAAATAGCGGATAAATTATACTCAAATACACCGGAAGTAAACATGAAAATACTGGTTGCCCATGGTTACTTCGGTGATAGGGTATAAAGCCGAGATTTTCGAAGTTTGTACACTGTCGTTATCGAATTATCTAATCTAAACTAGTAGTTTTTATCAATAAAACACTGTAACCGGACCATTATACTTGATATGACGGCATTTTCGCGTAAAAAATGTAGAAGAAAATAGACATGTCTATAGAATGTTTTTAGAGGAGAGTTGGTGGAGATGACGAAAAAATACAAATAGAGAAAGTGAATAGACATGCCATTGCATAAATTATAACTGCAATAAAGGCATTATGATACTACCAAATGCTAGCGTGTTTTACAGGAGAAAAAACTGGAGGATACACAGTTGTATTATCATAGTGACTTACATAAACAGTTGCTTTTGAAATGTTAAAATGATGTCATTATAATCTTATTGTAAGTGCCTTTCATAATTATTAAGTGGACAAGCTAGTCATACCTTAGATGAGATCTAATCATTTATTGATACTTTGTTGATGTTACATATAGTTTGTTTATCTAAATAATTAGTGTTCTTGATTGACACTGATTTACCTTGTCTAGCACTAGCGGTAAGCAAAAATATGGAGGCAATTCATGTTCAAAATTAAGGGCGAGTACAAAGTTGATAAGGGCAAGTGGATTTTTTTTTCACTAGTCCTGTTTAGTCCTGTAGGACTAGTTGTTTTTGTAAAGAAATTACAGGCCTGCAGGACCTTGTATATAATTATGTCATGATATCTTCCTTTTTTCCTTACCGAAACATTCCTTTTAATGATTTTCAATAGAAATTTGCCTGTGAATGTTGGTTTCTATTCACTAACCTTATAATCAATTTGGGAGCATGACATTAAAATACATCATTAATACCGGTAACCCCTACCTACCTGCTTTACCATTCAGCAGTGAACCTACATGCATGTTTTGATTGGCTGTAAATATTAACAATTAAGTCTATTAAACCTTTGCAGGCATGAAATCGCTATGTTTAGCTGTTTACTTTACTTAATTCATTTAAAGAGTCTAGATTTATTCACGTGTACTTGAAAATACCCACAATTGAATATGCGTAAAATTAAGAGTTGGTAACTCGTAATTAAGATGCTTTGGCATTGATAACAATATAGGGTGATGCTTATTCAGCTGACTCTTATATAGCTTTAGAATATGTCTATGGTTAACAGACTGTGAATCATGTAGCCGAAAATAATCATGCATTACAACTTCAATTCCTAGGGAACCCGTCTAAAAAACTTGAATGGTATAAACACATATTTTTCAATGTTCAAAGTTTGCCGTTTTATTGCCTCAAATGACGTATTCGTAGAACAGTCTACTAAAGTGTAGAATGCGGCAATATTTCCGGGATCTTCAAGTCCGGGATTTTTTACGGAGCATAATGAAACTGAATGAAACGCAAGTATTGGAATGGAATAAGTGCAAGTCTGTATTTTAATGGAATAATACCTTTTTATGGAATAATACCCATTTATAATGCGGTATTCTCGTAATACCGCCGTGTTATACACTAGTCGATGGGTTTATTCGCTGCCTATATGGTTTTCATAATTGCACATGTAATGGTAAGGTAGCAATGAACAGTTTCTTTGAGTTTTTCACTTTGATAACACAATCATATAATTACACATGGTAGCAGTGGGACGTCTGTTGTAATGCACACGCTAACGCACACGCATCCCTTATGTGTGAACACCTGTATTTCTGTGCTGATGTGTATTTCTAGCACGTCGTGGTCCAAAGTTGAATTGTAATCAGTATGTAAGGCAAATCACGGTATATGAACAGAGAAGCGAGGTCGCCCACCTTGATTCAAAATGTTTGGTAGGAACAACTGATGGTAAAACGTGGGAAGAATGTGTCTGGTAAGGAAAAAAAACGGTTGTGGCGTGTTTACATCAACATTATTTTTTTCAATATTGTTTTAACACCCGTGACATATGTTGTTATGTTAAACTTTGTGTCCAGTCCCTACCCAGATATATGCTATTTCCTCTCGACAGCTATTTTACGCTTGCGTAAAACTTTGCTTGTATTGTAGTTATATATATATATATAGATTTCAGCAGAATAGTGGTTTTAAGGCGTAGCAAAGTTGTGAAAATAGATACAGTAAATTCATTCTATTGCACAGTAGCTCTAACATACCTCCAATTTGCTATGACTCTGTGAGGTACAAAGGGTCAGGCTGTCATCAAATTCTGGTCCCACAGAAGAGATGAAAATACTCTAGCCACCAACTAATTCTTGCTCCACAGAAGTGGTAGAAAGGCTAGTACTATCAAACAGATCCTGACTTCCAGAAAAACACTCATGTCCATGCTTAACTGCCAACTGTAGCAATGCCTAGACCTGTAAACAAAACATTGATATAAAAATACTACATGCATAAAAGATTAAACAAAATCAGTTGTACTCTTTTAAGTTTAGGATGTTGCAAAATCATTAGTATTATACAAATAGAAAGAAATATATTGTGTTTGACATTCTTTTATAACTTTGCAATTAACACAGGGCACGAAAATTCCACTCGTCCGCTCTTATTGACGAGTGAAATTCGAATCCGGACGAGTGAAACCCATGAATCGGTCGTCCGAGAGGATGAGTAACATTTTAGTAGAAAACAACGAAGAAAATAGTTCTTACATAGTTTATTAAGCGATTAAATGCAGTAAATAGTCGCAACTCTGTTTATTCAACGATAAACTGCAATTTAAGTCAACCGGATATTGGGAAATTGACGCATTTCCGTTTTGGTACATTATGAAATGCGGCTCACGTTCTAATTTCACAGAGCGCGAACATTACGGTATTTGATGTTATACAAATAGTATACTAGTCAGCTTTAAGGTGACTGGGGCCAGGACCTTCAGGAAGGGAAATAAAAGTATACTGTTTTCCTGTATTGGAGTTTAACATTTTCTAATAAAAAGAAGTTTTTTTATTTTCTAAGAGAGGAATTTTTCACAGGAAAAGGGGGGAAATATATACCATGCCATAGTAACTGTAATGGCCATGATCAGACTGTAGTCAACTATAGACTATGAATATGAATATAGTCATCGATAATACTCGTCAAAGTTTCATAATTTTCATTGATTTATATAAAGAAAAAAAAAACACATTATGAGGTTTCCCTTTGTTTTATTTATATATAATAGTGTTAAATGATGGTATCTGACTACTTTGTGATCTTTTACAATCAGAGCAGGACGAGTAAACATCCTATAAGGACGAGTAACATGTCAATGCCACTCGTCCTACAGGATGAGTATACAGTATAATATATTTCATCCCATGTAACAAGTATGTGTATTTGTCATAAAAACAAATTTTGTTACCGAAACATTCCTTCCAATGATTTTCGCCCGTGAATATTCGTTTATCATTAATTACCGGTAACCCCTACCTACCTGCTTTACCACTCAGCAGAAATTAACATGCAGGAATGACTAGCGGATACGGGGGGGTGGGGGGGTCTATGTTACTGCAGATAAAATAACAAACAATTTCGATGCACGCCCTCAGTATAAAAAAAATTCTCGCTCGACGCATAATGGCTAATGAGTGGTTTAATTAACACATTGTTAAATCCTTTTATTTGAAAACGGACTTTTTTTACCCTATCAGTGCACTACCGCAACCCTTTTATGAGACTAGAAACGGACACAAAAATTTACCAAAGTCTTATGCCCCACCACTAAGCTGAAATCCTGAATACCCCCCCCCCCACCTAAAAATTCCGGATCATACATGTATGTCCATGTTACTGCAGATAAAATAACAAACAATTTCGATGCACGCCCTCAGTATAAAAAAAATTCTCGCTCGACGCATAATGGCTAATGAGTGGTTTAATTAACACATTGTTAAATCCTTTTATTTGAAAACGGACTTTTTTTACCCTATCAGTGCACTACCGCAACCCTTTAATGAGGCTAGAAACAGACCCGAAAATTTACCAAAATCTTACGCCCCACCACTAAGCTGAAATCCTGAATCCGCCCCTGGGAATTGATTGGCTGTAAATATTAACAATTAAGTCTGACATCTGCAGGCATGGAATAGAGCTGTTTAGCTTTGTATGTTAGTTAATTAATTTAAAGAAACTATAAACTGCCAAATGTCAGTACAAAACCATTCTTCCAAACTATAGCCATGTGTTGTCTGATGCAGATTTTTGCAGCAGGGTCTTTTTATCAGTTGTGGGGAGGTTGAAAATTTTCCATGAATTGGAAATGAAAGATAAAGGTTCCATGGAGCCCCCACCACCTGCCTAGAAACAGACCCGAAGCCAGCCCTAAAATTTAACCAACGCAAATCCCTTTATATGGAGGTCCGGTGGCATTCAGATCGCACCCCAACTCCAAACAGATTTGTTTCCTACATGTGATTTCTTGTGTTTATGTGTATTTTTTAGGTAGCAAGACGCTTTTTTTCACCGATTATGTTGCGATACTTCAGTTTTTATATGTGAAGTATGTACATTCCGAAAATTCTACCAAGGCAAACTTCCTCGGGTATGCCTCTGGCTTAGGACCTACCTGGCAGCATTAGGCTTAGCAGAACATTTCAATGTCCAATAACCACTAATGGTGTTATTTTGATAGCGACAAATTCTGAAAATCTTGATTATGTAAACACAAACCTGCGCTGGGCCTCAGAATTACCCTCCTGCACTGTCTATGAATCGTGCCGCCGTTTTCCGTTGTTGATGATTTTGAAGACAACCTGACTATTTTATAAACAAAACATTTAAATGTACCTATTATATGAATGTACGCGTGTTCTTGTACTTGTACTTGTATCTTTATCCGGCCAAGGCACAGTGTCGAATGTAAATTTCGTAGAAAGCTGTTTTCCTTTTCCGCATGCTCGTTTCCCGCTGGCGAAAAACTCGTGCATATTTCCACACTTCCGGTTAACTGGTTCCCTATTTTTGTGAAGAACGCGAAGTACTTTGGAGGTACCAGTGTACATTGGAGGTACCAGTTCAGGTCGAACCGTTGAACTACCAGTATAAAATAAAAATAAAATGGCAATGATCTCCTCCTGAGTATTAGATAATAGCTTTAATTGTAAGACCCACCTCATCTTACAATCTCCACGCAGAGTTATCGTTCCTTGCACTCACATATATATGAAATGAGGAACGAGTGTACTCTGGGTTGAGATTGCTCACCTAGAGTACTGTTCTACCATTTTGACCTCTCCCACCCAAGAGCACAGCAAGAAGGTAACATGGTCCAGAGTCAAGCGGCACGCATCGGCATAGCTACTATTAGGCCATATAGGCCTGGGCCTGTACATCAATTTAAAAAATGAAGAAAAAATGCAAAGTGCAAAAATGCAACAAATACTGAAGCCGGAGGGGGTGGGGGCGGCGGAGAGAGAGTTTTGTGTGTGGGTGGAGGAGGGGTGGGGGATAGAGTGGGTAACGGTCAAACAAAAATTGTTTCTTATTTTATTTTACAGCGTAGGTAATAAACTCTATCAAATGTTAATTCTCAAATTTGTCAATTTGAAGAAAAATAGTTTTGTCAGATATACGCCAAAACGCACCATTACATACGCCCCGTTACAGACCCCCACCCCACACCCCACCCCCTCCCCAGTTTGTCGGGCCTATATATGCATTTCAGGTCAGCTACGCCGCTCGTACGGTATATCACCACCGCTATAGAACCATGGAGTCATGGAGTTCAAAGAGCCAACGCACCATGCTCTTTAAGATCATTCATGGTCATGTGACATACCGGCATCGACAGATCTAATCACTCTGAATTTTACACAGTTACCAGCGAAACATTTAGTGTGTTTTTCTGTGTTTTGGCACCTGGTTTTTTCCACTCTGTAACAGTGTCTCGTTGGGAAAATCTACCAGCCTCTGTGGCTGAGGCTCCTGATTTGGTATTTTGCAAACAGGAGCTTTCCAAACATTCATTCTAAACCCAGTCACATGCAGCTAATTGTTAGATTTCTGATGATTCTCGGTGTTATGCTGGTTGGGTGAATTACCACAGGGGCCGCTACGGCAACCAGACAGGACTAATGATGAACGGCAGGGCTACCATAATAAAATAATGACAAAGCCTCAGATTTTTAAAAAGTGGGATCTTAACGCCCGCGAACACCAACTTCCAAAAAAAAAAGAAAAAAGTAAGCACGCACATATAAATAAAAATAACACTTGTCTTTCATTAAAATACTAATATAACGTTATAGTCTCACCCACATGCCTACATATTTTTTCGGTAGGCTATCGATATCTTTTTGAAAAACAAGAAATGGAAGACCTGCCTGTTGTTCTATTAAAACACAGACATATTAATAAACAGATAGGAAACTTCCTATCTTAACCAATGATGTGACCAAAATATCACGTGGCACCTTAACTTTTCCTTCTATCTCCTCTCTCAATTATTCCCTGATTTGGATGAGAATACATTCAAAAGATGCATAGTGAATAGCAAAATGGGATTATAATAATTTATGTTTATTTTTAAAATAAGAAATTGTATATAAAGATGTTTAAAGTTAAAAATGTCATAATATTTCGCTTTTCTCTTAAAAATCAAGGTTTTGAAATAGTCAAAGTTTCCATCAAACTCGTTTTTTGCTCTAAATGTTAGAGAAAGAAAAATAGTACCATTGGAAATTAAAATTGTCATGGGATTTGGCATGAATGAAACTTGTATCTATAAAACTCTTCATGATATGCATGTTTAAAAATGGGAAATAATTTGTGAAAATTTCGCACTGCGCCATTTGAAATTTAGATAATTTTCGTAGTGTCCAATCTATTAGTTATTAGGTCTGTGTAAAAACAAAAGTTAAAAGTAGTTGATTTTTTTCTTCATAATTAAAAATAAAATAAAAATTATTTGTAGTGGTAAAAAATTAAAATGATGTACTTGTTACGCACTCAACTGTGAATAAACGGACTTCTACGAATCAATGCAAAACTGAACAAACACATTTAAAACACTCAATAAATAGTAAAAGCACACACAAATTCAATCAGTAAAAAATACAAACTGAGCCAGCAAACAATTATATAGATTTATTTGTATTTAATTCAATTCTCTATCTACGGTTCCCGGATTCCTATGTATCCTTCCCCTCCCTCTGGGGCGGCTCTAAATAACCACAGATCTAACAACATTGTTAATATTTCTGTGAAATAACCTATATTGTTTTGATGAGCCGTTAAACAACATTCAATTCAATTCAACTCTATATATATGTTGTATGGGGCATTTCATCACGAATAAGAACCCTTTAAGCCATTTGAGATAATTGACTGAGACGAAGGGGACTATTGGGTGTAAATATAGCCTGGAATTGTAAGTTTACAAAAAACGTGGAAGAGTATCCTCAAGTTTTCGAAGATTATGTACATCATTGTGTCGGTTGCATCAAGGATTTGTCCATGAATGGACAAATCCTTGGTATTCATGGACAAACCCTTGGTTACATCATGGCAGGGCTTTATATTTAATTATCAGCCCAGATCATGGTGTATGTAGATCTATGGTTGCATGCAAAATATATGTAAAACAAACCGTTCATGATCAAAGGTAATTATTTTCGCGATGTGAGTGTGCTGACTCAGGTCATAGACATAATAACAAATAGTTATTAAATTATTAATATGTCTGTGCTCTGGTCGACTCGTTATCTTTATTTTGGCTGGCGTGGCGCAATCGGTAGCGCGGCGGATTTGTAACCGTAGGCCCCGGGTTCAATCCTCCGTGGTGCCACTGAGTTCCGTCGGTGTGTTCTTGGGCAAGACACTTTCCCTCCGCCTCGTCCGTCGGATGGGGACGTAAACCGGGCGGTCCCGTGTATCGGTCTATCCTCCGAGCACGTAAAAGAACCATAGGAATCTATTCGATAATAAGAGTAGGGCAGGTTCCCGGATTCCTATGTATCCTTCCCCTCTCTCTGGGGCGGCTCTAAATAACCTATACTGTGTTGATGAGCCGTTAAACAACATTCAATTATTTTTGTATCATATGTTTGGAGTTTGTCCACGGTTGTAGGTTACAGTTACATGACTTACCTCCCGTGTTGTACGCATCCGCCATTTGCAGGGTGAAAAAACGGCGTGAAAAAAATGGTGTACACAGACGAACAGATTACAGACTTAAAAAACTGTGTTGTACTGGTCAAACAATATTGGGTGTTGACAAGACGTTTAACCTGGGCGATATGCACGTAATTGTTACTTGTTACAAACAGATGACAGTGACTCGACAGAGAACACATGAGGCTCCCATTTGTATATGACCTATACGAGTGTACTTACATGGGCACTGGATAACTGCCAGGAAGCATGTTTTTTGTTAAATAGATAATAAATGAATAAATGACACCATTAAACAGATGTGCTAAATTGGTTAGTAAATGGGTGGTATAGATGTAACCAAATAATTTCCATTTATACCACCAAGTCCTAGTTACACCTACTCGGTGTTACCACAGGAACTTGAGATTTTATCAATAGAGCAAAGAAAACGAGTAAACAATGAAAAATACCCCCCCTGTATATAATATACAGGGGGGGTATTTTTCATTGTTTACTCGTTTTCTTTGCTCTATTGATAAAATCTCAAGTTCCTGTGGTGTTACTAACCGGAAACAACATACTTTTTAATTGTTACACTCAAATAAAAGATATGTTGGCTGATGTAACAGGGCGCATCAGTCTATTTCAGTAATTATCCCATGTAATGTATTCAATATTTAAGTCTATATCGATCATTCTCTGGTGTATTCTGGTATTTTTCGCTGATTAATGTCACATAAACACATATTCATTAATAATAATATATTAATTAAAAAACTATACATTTCAGCAGATTTAGATAATAAATAGTGTATAAACAAGTCTATTACGGTAATTATCTGGTGTATTCCGGTATTTTTCGCTAATAAAAAATGTATAACATAGTCTTTTTCGGTCATTTTCCGGTCATATTCCGGTATCTTTCGATGATTAATGTCACAAAAACACATATTCATTAATATATTAATTAAATAACTATACGTTTATGCCAATTTAGATCATAAATAGTGTTATAAAAAGTCTATTTCGGTGTATTCCGGTAATTAAAAAGTCGATTCCGGTAATTCTATGGTGTATTCCGGTAGATTCCAGTATATTCCGGTAAATAGGTTTATTCCGGTAATTCTATGCACCCGGTAAAGACTAGTAGATATGTCCTAAAAACACAAATGTTTTCCATAGGGTATGTTATTTGTTACCTGGTGACATAGGATACAAAAGTATTGGACATGTTTGTATTACTAATTAATATTGTTTTAGAACATACCTTAGTTTGGGATAAATGGTTACACAGGGATACACCAGGTACAAACTGGGTAAAAGTGGGTACAACTAATAATATTAATAGATTTGAGGCAGAGCAATTTTGGGTACATGGTTACAAAGGGCTACACCAGGTACAAACAGTGTACAAGTGGGTACAACTAATAATATTAATAGATTTGAGGTAGAGCAATTTTGGGTACATGGTTACAAAGGGCTACACCAGGTACAAACTGGGTACAAGTAAGTACAACTAATAATATTAACAGATTTGAGGCAGAGCAATTTTGGGTATATGGTTACACAGGGATAAAAATAAATAAAAATAGAAAACAATGTGTTGTGCTTCCTGGAACGAAATCAAATTGGAACTATATCAATACAGGTGTTGCTCAAGTCTCTATCTTAGGGCCCCTTCTCTTCCTTGTTTACATTAACGACATTGTTGCTGATATTGATTCTAATCTTTTTTACTAACATCTAATAATCCCATATCGATATCACTTATAAAACTCTGCTGGTCTTTGATCAGTAGAGCTAAAATGTTTCAGAAAGCCCAATCAAGAAGTACTTAGAAGTGAATCGCTTTCCTTCATGGTATCGAATACAGTAAGAATACAGTAAAAATGTATACGTTTTCTTTATTTTTTGGCAAGTGTTAACTGTTTTCAGCCATTTTCTGATTTCAGGTATGGTATTGACTCATTCAGACCAAGGGGTGGAGAGTCACAAATCTATCCAGAACATCTAAAAGCTGAAGTGGTACAGGCAACAAACAAGGTCTACTTCAGTGAAGACACGAGTTCTTTTGCGAATCCGGGTTAGTAGAATAATTTGTGTGGCATTTTAGTTTTAAACATATTTCTTTTACATCAATTTGATGTCTGCCTGGGTGGAACTAATCCGAGCCTTTTCTGACCGTTCCAGCCCTTTTTTTTACGATTCTGATATTTCTTCTGGCTGTGTATGGTCAGGGAATCTCCTATAGTAAAAACAAGAGGGCCAAGATGGCCCTAAATCGATCACCTGAGTACTGGCCTATTATTCGAAATCCTATGGTCATATACAATCTGTGCAAGTTTGGTTATGATTGTTAAAGAAATATGGCCTCTGTTGTGTTAACAACATTCATATAAAGACACTGACAAAGTTTGGTAAAGATCAAACACAAAATAAAGGTGCTAGAGTGTAACCCCAGGGCTACATGTTATACATGAGAGCTGTGTGCCTTGTAGTTTTAGAGAAGACGATTTTTAAGCTTTTCCCTATACAAGTCTATGTACAACATGTGACCCCTAACTTGGTAAAGGACCATAAGAGTATTAACCTCTGGCTCATGTAGTTCCAGGGGTCACCATTTGAACAAACTTGGTAGAGGACCATAAGCTTATAGCAAATGCAAAATATTAAACCTCTGGCTCTTGCAGTTCCAGAGAAGAAGATTTTTTTATGTTTTTCCCTATACAAGCCTATGTAAAACTGTGACGTCACCATTTGAACAAACTTGGTAAAGGACTATAATCTTACAGTAAATGCAAAATATGAAACCTGGCTCTTGTAGTTTCAGAGATTATTTTTTTAATCCCTATACAAGCCTAAGTAAAAATGTGACCCCGTGTCAGGCCCAAATGTGACCCCAGGGTCACCATTTGAACAAACTTGGTAAAGGACCATAGTCTTATAGTAAATGCAAAATTTTAAACCTCTGGCTCTTGTAGTTTCATAGAAGATTTTTTTATTAATGTTTTTCCCTATACAAGCTTATGTAAAACTGTGACCCCCGGGGCGGGGCCAAATGTGACCCCAGTGTCACCATTTGAACAAACTTAGTAGAGGACCATACTCTGATGCTACATGCAATACATGAAAGCTCTGTGCCTGTGGTTTCAGAGAAGAAGATTTTTAAAAAAAAAATCCTATATAAGTCTATGAAACACATGCAAAATCTCAATATACAAACTTTGGACCCAGGGCACTGTCAATTTTCACCCAGGGAACTTCATTGAACAAACTTGATAGTCTAGGCGTTGGCGATCATTTTAAAAGAAAAATTGAAATCTGTCCAGCGGTTCTTGAGAAGAAGATTTTTTTAAGGTTTCGAGTATATAAGGTAATGGCGGCCATCTTGGATGTGGCGCTGACCTAATTTTGACAAATCTAAAAAGCATTCATCTAAGGATCATACATGTGAGTTTGGTCAAAATTGGCCTAGCAGTTTCTGAGGAGAAGTCGTTTGAGCAAAAGTTAACGACGACGGACGGACGACAGACGAAGCCGAATCTGCTACTTTTCTCTATTGTGTTCATTGCTTTAAATGTATCCTCTTTTTTAAGTTTTCAAACGTATATTAAATAGAGGATCTTACGTGTGTGACTGTGTATTATTGATTTTAATAAATGAGTTCAGTTGGATAAAATAATAGGATTCGAGGATAAAATGATAGGATACAACAGCCCGGAATCTCGTAAGCTTACCTGGATATGAGGAGTTTATTAAAGTCAATTATACATAGTCACGAATGTTAGATTATGTTTATCACATAGGATGTGATAATTTCACTTTAATGTTGTCAATTTACCTTATATTCCCATGTCAGGAAAAACACTTGCTGCAACCTTCATTGGAATGATAACAGGAATGGATGGCCAAGAATCAGATTAGCTCTAGGTAATTATTTGACTGATAAGTAAGTTTTACTGAATGCCCACTAGTATGGCAGGACTAGTGGCAACATATCAACTCGAATTAAGAACATTAAGACACTGGATACACAACCACCAAAGTAATTAATTCAGTAATAACATTGTATCATAATTTACTTGCTAATTACGGTATGTTTTTTGAGATTTCACTGGGAAAAAAGAAGCATTGACTCATTTGAAATTTATTTCTAAAATCGCCCATAATGGCGTGCAGATTACTGGTGAGCAGAAAGGGATACTTGCAAGTCAATGATAATGTGATTGGGTGAAATATGGTCGTATTGTCATAGATAAAAATAAAACTGGATTGAACATATTAATGTAAAATGTAAAGAAAAGAAAATCATATATCCTACATCAATAAAAATAAAACTGGATTGAACATATTAATGTAAAATGTAAAGAAAAGAAAATCATTTATCCTACATCAAATTCTATTTCTTTAACAAATCAGTTTTGATAAAGGGAGATAATGAAGAAATAATGCATGTGAATAATAATCTGAACAAAACCATGCAAACAACTGAGTGAGTTTAAGTTGGAATGATGGTTTAATGGTGTCATTTTCAGCACTTTTTAGGCTATGGTAGGTTATTTTAGTGGTGGAAGCAGAGCAGACATTCCACTTTTTCCTGGGTAGAACCAGTACTGTATACCTTATAAAGAATATACACTTTCTCACAAGTCAAGCAGCTCCCATTTGAATTCGCAGTGGTGAGATGGTTAGTGGTCATCCTCTCACCAAGGACAAACATGTCATAAAGTTAGAAGAAATTTTGAGCAATCCTTCAAAACTTTTTGAGCAAAAAAAGTGACGCAGATGCTGATTTTATTAAAAGTGACCCCTTTGTGTCTGCCATACTACACAGTGAACATAAAAAATGAATTAAAGATCATTTTTAACACATTTTTGATTTCAGGAACACACAGGCGTTTTTGTCAGAAGTCTCTGTAATGTCGACAATGCCGTTTTTATGGGATGATCCAACACAGGAAAGCGAAGTGAGACAGGTCTGTGTGGACCTAGGGAATGCAGCATTCCGGGGGAAGTTCAAAGAAGGCTCAAAGATTCCGCAGTCCGGGTGTTTGATAACAGCCAATTTTGATCTAAATGAAAAAGAAAAGTAAGTGATTCAAATATGTTTGATGGTTCGAGGCAACACTTTTGAACTCTATATTTATATGTAGTTCTCAAATGATTCTTACATTAAAGGAGCTACATATGGTTATCATATGATACCTATTTTATGATAACCTATTACATGATATTTATTTAATAATTATATTCATGAACTCGAATTAGAAAAAGAAATGAAAATGGTACCCAAACAATGTCATGAAATGAAATAGAATAACATTTAATATTTGCACGCAAACTGTATAAGGAGTTAAGACAAAAAAAAATTGTTTTCAGAGACTTTGTGAATAGATAGTTGTTTTGCATTGATTGCCTAAAATATGGTTTTGTATATTTGTATATGGGTGTATCAGTTATTTGCTTGTTTGAATTAAAAAATTTAAATTTTCGGGGGCATATAGTAATCGAACCGTCCGACTGTCTGTCCGGATTCTGTCAGTCCGGATTCTGTCTGTCATTCCAAAGTTTGTGTCCGGACCGTAACTTCACAACCTCTGCAGGGATTTTTAAATAACTTGGCACAAGTGATCACCATAACAAGACGATGTGTCGTGCGCAAAACCCGGGTCCGTACCTCAAAGGTCAAGGTCACTCTTGAAGTTCATAGGTAAAAAACAGGTACGCAATTTCGTGTCCGGACCGTAACGTCACAACCCCTGCAGGGATTTTTAAATAAGTGATCACCATAACAAGACAATATGTCGCGCGCAAAACCCAGGTCTTCAAGGTCAAGGTCACACTTGGAGGTCAAAAGTCAATTTATGTCCGGTTAATAACTCTGACATTCATGGACGGATTTTCAGATAACTTGGCACAAGTGCTCACCACAACAAGACAATGTGTCGCGCACAAAATCCAGGTCCGTGGTCCCGAGGTCAAGGTCACATTTAGAGGTCAAAGGTCAAATCATGTCCGGTCAATAACTTTTGCTTGCCTGGACGGATTTTCAAGAAACTTGGCCCAAGTGCTCACCACAACCAAATGAGGTGTCGTGCACAAATCCAGGTCCATGGCTCCATGGTCAAGGTCATACTTAGAGGTCAAAGGACACTTCGGGGGCATTTATCACTTACAGTGATATTTCTTGTCTATTTATGAAAAAAGCAATGATTTACAAGACCTATTAAAAATTGCTTCAATTAAACTAAAAAAAAATAGAGTCCCAACAATAGACTTGTTGTCAAGGAAACAAAATAAATGCTTTCATTAACCAAGGCCGATAACGTGTTCAGATATGGATAATTTTCAAAACTCGGGGCTTCTATTAACATTAGTTGGACCATGTATGGTTTTAAAGATAGGGTGTTAAATAAAGGTGACAGTAATAACAAGGCAAAATTGATCATATTTTTACAATATCCCTAGCTAGAATCATTCCAATCAAGCTTTGTATTGGTCATATGACACCAGGATGTAACACCTAATTTTAGTGAAATTAGTGGTTTATATTAGCATTGATAAATTTAGACTGACCAAATTTATTCTAGAATGGATGAAAGTTTCACCTGCCTTTATGGCTATGTTTTTTATTGTATTTTTGTACTTATGTTCAGGTACTACTCCAGGATTTGTATAATACCATTTGAAAAGCTGACAAAACAGAAGAAGTGTGGAGAGGGGCCAGCATTGGAAAAGAAAGCCATTTCAGCCTCTGCTGCCTTGCCTCAACTGATCCAGATAGCAGCAGAAATCACCATGCCAGCTATCAGCACCACTGTGGAGATGCTGAATTTACACGACTCGCAGGTCGAACTCCGAATTATGGAAGGAATAGCAGTGCCTTGTTACCTGGCATCTGAGGTAATAAATACATGTTGAATAATTATGCATAATTAAGGATTATCTTTCAGCATTATTTATTTTAACAATTTGAGAGATATGGTAATACAAATTCTAATTTGGCACAGATGTTGTCATCAGTCAGATCCTTGCAATCTGAGGAAACTGGAAACACAGAGAAAAATTTACATGCATATTTAATCACAAACAGCAATAATATGCGAAACTGAACAAAGAATTGCATAGGCGAGAATCAGTTGCCCTACTGCTATTCATGGGAATTTTCAAAGATTAGTTTGGTAAAAATCTAACAAAGAAAAGATTATAAGATTACAACAGGAAGAGTAGCATTCACAGAATACAGTCACTCCAAGAAGTATTAAAATGCAAAGGTGATACAAAAAGAATATCACAAGCACATTTAGTAAAAAAGCACAACACAAAAAAATAAGGTACAACAGGGGTACTGCCTAACCCTAACTTTTGAACATTATTAGTAACCAGTACGTTGTATATTTCTACTTCATATGGAAAAATTTAGCCACTTATTAAAGATATAATTTGGTCTTCAAATATAAACATCAGGCTAAAATATAATAAAGAAACCTGCTGCACCTTACATCTCATCTTTCAATTCTTCAGCATTTGAAACAGGACTAAAATTATATGAATTGGCAGGCGATAAAGGGTTGCTCTATTGCAAATTGTTTAAGAAGAAACAGAGATACAAGACACACATCTAGAAATATAATTAGTTTAATAAGGCATATATCATAATGCAATTAGATACGTGAATATATTTAATGTTTATGCCTTAGATTCTAAAAGCCTGCGACATGAGATGCACAGCACTTGAAGACTACTGCTACGAATTAATGGCCTACCGTGACGAAAGTGTGAATGTACAAGGAGGGGAAACAGCAGCTCCAGCCGACCAAACCATCCTCGCAACAGCCTTGGTTGCTGGTGTAGGTAAAGAGGTAAGTGAAGTGACATGAATAGTTCAAAGTTATACTTGAGACTCATAGCAGCTATCATTCTCAGTTACAAAATGTTACGTCCCAGAACACAGAACTCTACAACAAATGTATGATGAAAAAATAAATACCGATATGTGATTTACTAGTACCTGGTCAACTACAAACCCTTTTTAATAGAGGAGAAAGCAATATAAGAGCCTCTTAAACTAATTAGATTTAGAGACTGTTATAAAATAGTTGTTTCACTCACAGGCATCAACTTACTGTTAGCACAATAATTTTCAGTGATGACTAATTATATGAACACACTTTTGAAGAAAGCATCCCATTTTTAGCAATATTTTTCTGTATATAATTATAATTCTATCATATAACTTCCAGCAAGTTTCATCTGCAAACTGAATTATATAGTTGTTCAACCTCTGCGGGTGCAATTTAAATTCCAAACTTAGCTAGAAGGGTGCTACACTAATAGGATATTAGCATGTAGTAACTTATATATGTTTTTTTCCAGGTCCAAACCGTACTTAGATTACACGACAACAAACTCCACCTGATGGTTAAAGACTTTCGTGAGCTAGTAGGAATCAACCTGGTACCCGAATTTAAGAGGCATAAGAGACCACTGTATCAGAAGTCATTCCGCTTTCAGAGCATTGCCGGAAAGATTCTCAAGAAATGTGCGGTTATTCCTGAGTATAGTTTAACCACACAAGAAATGGCTGCGTTGAGAGGTGGGTTTCATGATACATTGTTTTTTTTCAGAAAATGAGAATGCCAGAATGATGCACACGCTAAAAACTGTTTCTCACAGACTAACAATTTTTTCAAAAATCTTTCACCGACACCACTAAATATTTAGAATTGCAAATTCTTAAAAATAAGAATTTCAAATTTAAAAAAAAAAGTTATCTGGTGTGGCTTTTTGGTCTGCATTATTAACTTTCAGTTATGTTTATAATAATCAGAAGATTATGTTGATCATGTTTGAAAAAATTGTTCAGTTCAATTTGTAACCAACACCATTAAAAGATAAAAACTTGCAATATATATAGTTGCGTAATATTGCACAAACAAAAAGTTGTGGTAGGTTGTCACTTATAAACACTTATATACATGTATATGATTGATTCAAGCTTCTAATAAAAGGCTGTGACTTTTACCAAATTCTTTAGCACCAAGATATGAACATTTGAATATGGAAAAACAACACTGAAATGAAACTGCATTAGCCATAAATTAATTTCTCTTTCTTCAGAACTTCTTGATCCTGTAAAGCATGAGGATGGACACCCAGATCCACAAGACCCTGAACAAACACTAGCAGAACCAATGCCAGAACACACACCACCAGCACCAGAACGCCTACCAATGCCAGCGCACACACAAGTCGCTACGGAACACCTACCAATGCCAGAAGGAACACCAGAGGCAGCACTCACAGTTACAGCAGGGCACTCTCCACCGCGAGCTACAGCCAGGACACTGCCTACTACAACATCATAAATCTCACAAGAAGAACCAACATCAGCAATGCCACAACCAGTGAGGCATCCTCCACCCATACCAGCAAGAAGATTCATTCACAAACCAACACCACAACACCAACCCACAGTACAGCCCTTACTACCAACACCAATGCCAAGACCAGCTCCAAGACTTACAGCAACAGTTCAACAGGTTAACACCCCATCAACTACAGAAAGACTTGTCATAGATCTGCAACGTTCAAAACCAGTCTGTAAGTATTTTCTCATCAAATTTCTTATCAGATTTAGTCAATTTATGGTCAATATATTTAATATCAGTCAGTTTATCTGATGGAAAGTAACACTGAAATTTAAATTTGAGTAGAAGCACCAAGCATGCTTTTAAACATACCATATCTATGTGGGCCCAAGAAATGAGGGCAGTGATATTATGAATACTTGACCACAAAGAAGACGGAAAAGCAACATCTATGTCTCTTTTTTCCTTCGAAAAGGCAAGACAAAAATATTCTAAAATAAACATGAATGCATTAGGAGTGAGTGTTCGGATTGGCAAATATGAGCAATGAGCAACCACCGGAAATATATTGTGTATTGTTCTTTAATTAATCTTATACCTAACCATATTCATCCATACTCCATAGAAAAGATCTTAATGTACACCAAAATTGACAATTATAAATGTTGATTATCATCCCAAATTACTGACATTATGACAAATAATGATACGTTGCTGTTTATTAATTCCTGACTTTAAGGTAGTCGTATTCTATCATAATTCTCATTTGATTTATTGAATAACAGTCTTTGTTTCGATTCCAGATTCTGTTGTAAACAGTGATAATGGTCAAATGAAGGGAAGCAGAAATAGAGTGAGTATTAATTATGTCTTAAATGTGGTATATCAATTACTAAAATACTGACAATATGTCTATTTAGGTGTGCAGGAATGCTATCATAAGTGTTTTCAGTATTTATTGATACACTTTTAATAAAACAAATCTTACTAGAATATAATATGATGTTATTAATTAAGTGGTTTCATATTGGCCCAGTTATTGGTCCAAGGACTGTCATATTGGCCCAAGGACGAAGGCCGCGGGCCAATATGACAGTCCGAGTACCAATAACTCGGACAATATGAAAACACTTAATTAATGACAATTTTATTAATTAACAGCCACTATAGCATGTATAGTATAATTTGTTTTTAATCAAATTATTTTGACATACTTTGCGTTTATTTATAGTAGCGTTAATTTCATTTATATGTCAAAACGTGAGCGCGAATGACGTTACTTAAAGTGAATGACGTCACTTAAATCTCGTATCGGCGAGTTTCTTCGTATTGGCCTTGTTTTTTTCATATTGGCCGACTTCCGGTTCATATTGGCCGAGTTTGCGTCGTATTGTGTGTAGAGTTTCTAGTAAAACAAGGCTAATATAGCTAAGTTAATTAATAATTTATATAACATTTTAAAAGCATAACATGTATTATCAAATGTGTATTTTGCTATTTGTAAACATGCACACTTGGAAAGTTTTGCAGTACATTAAATCTTACAGAACTAGCTGAACTGTCTTGTTCTCATAAATTGTGGCAATTATTTCAAACTGCTTTTGAATTATGTACAATACGACAGTAACAAAATTGAAACATTTATTGAAAGAGTAATTTAATTGAAATTATTTTTGGATTCTAAACTTATTATGTAAGATGCTTTTAAGCTCGACTATTCGAAGAATAAGAGAGCTTATGTAATCACCCCGGCGTCGGTGTCGGCATCGGCGTCGGCGTCCCACATCAAGGTTTGCGTGTAAGCTGTGTTTACAAGTCTATATCTCTTACATTTCTTATCCTAGCACAACCAAATTTGTTCATGGGCTTCCTTATAGCATTATCTTCAGGGCTGCATAAGCAGTTTTGGTTCCTGTAACCCATGGGCTCCCATGGAACCCAAATTATGATAGCCCTTAAAATATGTCTGTTTCACATCAAATTTTGCGTGTAAGCTGTGTTTACAGGTCTATATCTCTTACATTTTTTGTCCAAGCTGAACTTAATTTTGGAATTGGTTTCCTTATAGTATGTTGTAAAGGGTTGGATAAGTAATTTTGTCTTCTGCAAATTCTGGGCTCCCATGGAACCCAAATTGTGATGGCCCATAAAATGTGCAATGAAGGCAGATCTAGGTTTGCATGTAAGCATGTATATATCTATAATTTTGGTTTGGGATTTGTTATAGCATTATGCATCTTATTACTTCACCCATATTGGGGCATGGGCTCCCTCCTCCCCGCCCCACCCCCCACCCCCACCCCCACTCCCCTCCACTTTTTTTTTTTTTTTACATATTTCTGTGTTGTTTTAGTCAATTCTTACACATATATGTTGCCCCAACTCCCTTCCCCCCAAAGCCTCTCACCCCCTCCCCAACACACTCCCGCCTCTCACCCCAGCTCCCCACCACCCCACCCCTACTTGAAACTTATTTCTGTGTTGCTTTTGTCAATTCTTACACATTATATGTTGCCCCCTCCCCACCCTACCACCCCCACCCTCTCCACCCCACTACCCCCGCCTCTCACCCCCCCCCCCCCCCACACACTTGAAACTTTTTTTTTTTTATGTATTTCTTTGTTGTTTTAGTCAATTCTTACACATAATGTTGCCCCCTCCCCTCCCCCACAACCCACTTCCGCCTCTCACCCCCGCTCCCCCCACCCCACCCCACCCCACCCCCACTTGAAAATCTATTTATTTTTTTTACATATTTCTTTGTTGTTTTAGTCAATTCTTACAGATATACACCCCCACTTGAAAATCTATTGTTTTTTTTTTACATATTTCTTTGTTGTTTTAGTCAATTCTTAAACGTGTTGCCCCCTTTCCAACGAATCGAATAGTCGAGCTGCGCTGTTCTCCGACAGCTCTTGTTTAAATTTATCATGATTTTTATTTTTGTCATGGTGCAGGGATATGGGAAATGTTGCAACACTGGCAAATTGAATGAAGAATATTTTATTGGTTTTAAGTTTTTATGAATGCATGGTGTTAAATAAAAAGTATTCTCCTTTCGAAATGAAATACATCGGGTGTTTACTCAAAAATAAGTAACATTTCTATTTATTTATTTCACTTAAGGCAGTTATCAAAAAAAACACTGCACAAAGAATATCAAACTGTGCAGGTGTTATCATAAGAAACAAAAATGATTTTCCTTGGTTATTTAATATATATAGTTAACAATTTTTTAAATCTTCCATTACAGAAGGGCACCACAGAACCTACCAAATTTGTTGGGAAGAAGATAACTCACACATTGAATGTTGATGGAATTGATGCAACTTACTTACAAAGGTACACACTCTTTTTTAATATTTAGTGTATCCCAGGCAATAAATGAATGAAGTTTTGCAACCCAGCAAGATTAATGGGATGGAATTGGTTATGGTGATATTCAAAATAATACTAGGATAATTACTAAAAATATGTAAATTTGTTCCCATTAAATTCAAAACAATGGTATTAAGTTCTGCCAATACAGGTTTTTCGCATAAATAGATAGGGAATGAGGATACATGGACAATCTAGGAACACTAGCTTTCTTGACTAGATTAAATAAACCTAGTCTGCTTATAAACATGGGACTAGTACTGAAACAACTCTGGTCACATCTGCTCTTTCCAAGGATCCAACATGCAACTATTTTGCCAGTCAAGTTTAGTCAGAGATATGTCGAGCATGACAATGGAGATACGGAGGATGTGGACCTTTTCAAAGACTATAAAGAAGGGAGTTTGCTGTTCTTATGTCAGCGGATGTTTATGTGAGAAAAACAACCCCTTGGCCATGATGGTAAAGACGCTGCATTTGGAACATTCTCGCCTCTCACGGCTACAGGCTCAAATCCCACTGGGAGCTCAGCTTGTCAAGTAATAAAGGGTTTATTCTTACTGATGGCGGGAGGTGTACAGTACTGGTTGTACACAGGAAAAAGTGGGTGCTCTGCCTCCACCACACAGAAATGTGCTGAAAATGACGTTAAACAACAATCAATCAAACAGTTATGTGGGAATGTTTGCAATTTTCTTGCAGAAGTTCTATTGTTCTATTCATGTGTCTGGGTTCAGGTACATGCATCCAAGGTCTTCCTCCACCTTTAATCTGTCCTGTTACGCCTATATGACCTAAGTGCTGTATAAAACCCAATTAAAAAAAGCATGGCAATGAGTTCAGACACATTTTAAAATTTAAGATGTGATGTGTTGAAAATCACAATGAAAACAAAGCACCATTTATTTATTTAAAAATCACTTTCATTTTTGTTCAAACTCCAGCATTATACAGATTTTTGTCCAGGGATTTATCTGTTCTAAATCTACATGTGGCGGTCTGAACAAGAATCTGCCAGTGACAAGATCCAGTGAGTTATATCAACCACAGCTTTCTCAATGATAAAATTAGTAAAACATGCCCTTAAAATTAGAACTGAAGATGTAGTGCAATTTAATATTCATAGTTGTTTTTAAATGTTTCTATGCACAGTTGAATTTACTAAAAAGGAGTCAAAATGCTGCTTAAAGATTGTTCTTTCTGCATTGATATACTGACATATTAACTTGTTATGTAATATTATATATTTACTTATATATATTTGTCTCTTTCAGTTTTGACAAGCTTAGATAATGAGAGGCCATACTTTGAAGATGTCACAAGTTGGGGATCTGAAATTCTGTTTGATGAGACACCATACATGTCATTGTTGGCATTAAGCAGTATGACTGTCATTTTGGAAAGCCACATGGAAAGAAGGTGAGAAACTGATGTCATCTTACAAAACTTTACAGTTCTACAAATCCCATTGAATCAAATATTGAATAATCTAAGATTTTTATCCAAACATGTTTTTGTGTCGCCTATGTTGGCAGACACTTAGGGATCACTTTGTCCGTTATCTGTCATCCGTCGGTTGTCGTCTGTTAAACTTTAATCTGCAGCCTAGCTTGAAAAGTATTGTGAAATATTTCGTGGGGGATTTAATTTCGCGTATTTTGTGGTTGACCCTTACCATGAAATCAAACGCCACAATTTTAAATGTCCAAGAGTTTGAATTACTAGTATGTTTACGAAAACGGCCTAAAAATTAGTTCTCAATATGTATTGCAGTTTTATCAATGATTTTGGCATACCATAATTTTAAAACCTATTAAACCAGGTTGTTAGTTGTCATATAAGAAAAAAGGTTTATGTATTTATTGAACATTTATTTTGATAATTTGGATATTTTGATAATAAAAAATTGAGTTTTTGTTTAAACCTTTGCAAATTATGCCATTAGCCTATGCCGATGTTTTCATTCGCAGTTGTGTACTAGTAAATCGTTCACGAATGGTTTTACGTTTGTTATCACTGTCATCATTTACCGAGCGTTCTTAGTACATTTTGGTCGACAACTGGCGGTGTTCTCAATGAATTTTATCAACAAATACATACCGTACTAAAAACGGGCAGAACACATGTCAAAAAGCGTGTATTGAAAGCAAGAAACAATATTGGTTGCATTTGACACAAGTGTCGTTGGCGGAAATAAAGAGGGGTATAATCGTATTACCATACAGGCAATAAAAAACGATACTACTTCACTCATACAAGTGACAGTCAAACATGATTTCTTTGCCGTAAATTACAACTAAATAAAGAACATTCCAACCACGATCGTGGCCAAGCGTCTGATCTACCTTTATAAAAACATATACCGGTACATGTATTTGGGTTTTACTCAATATTGTTTACATAATGCAGACGCGTCACTTAAGGTGGCGGGATATCTATAAACTGTGAAAATGGCTACGCCTATAAAACAAGCAGGTAAACATAATGGCGGACTTCTACAATTATTTAAATTTAAACGCTGTGTAGCAGTCTATAAAAAGAGAGTAACAAAAGCCATAACCAGTCAAACTCGAGTCATACACATGACCGACTACCTGAAAATACAGAAAGTAAATATCAAGGTTGAGTGTGTTTATTGTTTACTCATCCGTGGTTAATTGGACAAGTTGACATGAAACATTGCCAGACAGGTCTGCCTAAACGAGGTCGTAACTATATAACTTATACGTAACTATATAACTTATACGGAACATTTTCACACAATCAGGGACACATTAAATTTTATGGATAATGTTTTGGATTTATTTTTTCAAAATAAGAAAAGTGCAAATTTATGTTACCTCGAAATTGCAGATCCCTTTGAAGGGGTAGGCAGAGGGGTAGAATCCCCCCAAATTCATGTTCATTTTATCATTTTTTGTTCATGTTCATTAAAGGTCTTCATCATGATCCCTGTATTGTTTCAGGTGCTATCTCGCTCGCATCAAAAGAGCAGTGGCAGAAAAACAATAACGTGGCTCCAGCGTAAATGGAGTTTCTACGACAGAATTTGCCGCAACTCTGCAGTTCAGGGTGAGAAGGTTCTAGGCCCATTTTCCATATTTTATCTCGATGTACATGGAAGATGAGCCTGGCATGTTCATGCCTGTTAGGCGCCATATAACCTTTTCATGTGTTGGTGCGCCTTTAAACCCCAATTCAATTCAATTCGAAATTGTCATGTTTTGGAAAGAATCGCGAAATTTTAATGCCCACGAAATAAAATGATTCCACAGTATCTGACATATGGTTTATAAAACTTCACACACATCTTTATCTTATCTCAAGGAATGTTGGTACACATGTCCAATAACTGACTTTCATTTTGGTAGAATTATGCCCCATTTTATAATTCTTTTAACCCGCAACCTAACCTAACCAATCTCATAACTGGCATGACTTAAAATAAACACACAGCAGGCGACATGAGTGTTCTAGTTTTTAATAAAGCAAATGCCTCTGTCCGTCAATCCATATCTTACTGTAAACTAGTGGGCGGAATTCAACCAGCTTTGATACATGACTTCCCCACATGGTACAGCTGTTCATTCTTGACTCCATCCCCAGGAGCTCTTTCAAATTCAAACAAAAATTTCTTTTGGATTTTTCATCCAGTACAATTTGCGATTCTGCCATAGCATATGGCAAACTTGACTAGAACGATGACGTAGCAATATTTGTTTCTATATCACCACCAATTACCGTAACTACACTTAATTTGTACTGACTGCAGGTACAACCGTGCCAAAGCAACATCATTCTTGTCTCCATCCACAGGCGCTCTTGTGTGTCGTCCATGATGGAACCCACAATGGTGAGGGAGTAGGATGAATGGAACCCACAGTGGTGACGGAGTAGGATGAATGGAACCCACAGTGGTGAGGGAGTAGGGTGAATGGGACCCACTGTGGTCAGGGAGTAGGGTGAATGGAACCCACAATGGTAAGGGAGTAGGGTGAATGGAACCCACAATGGTGAGGGAGTAGGGTGAATGGAACCCACAGTGGTGAGGGAGTAAGATGAATGGAACCCACAATGGTGAGGGAGTAGGGTGAATGGAACCCACAATGGTGAGGGAGTAGGGTGAATGGAACCCACAGTGGTGAGGGAGTAGGGTGAATGGAACCCACAGTGGTGAGGGAGTAGGGTGAATGGAACCCACAGTGGTGAGGGAGTAGGGTGAATGGAACCCACAGTGGTGAGGAAGTAGGGTGAATGGAACCCACAGTGGTGAGAGTAGGATGAATGGAACCCACAGTGGAGAGGGAGTAGGGTGAATGGAACCCACAGTGGTGAGGGAGTAGGGTGAATGGAACCTACAGTGGTGAGGGAGTAGGGTGAATGGAACTCACAGTGGTGAGGGAGTAGGGTGAATGGAACCCACAGTGGTGAGGGAGTAGGGTGAATGGAACGCACAGTGGTGAGGGAGTAGGGTGAATGGAACCCACAGTGGTGAGGGAGTAGGATGAATGGAACCCACAATGGTGGGGGAGTAGGATGAATGGAACCCACAGTGGTGAGGGAGTAGGATGAATGGAACCCACAGTGGTGAGAGTAGGATGAATGGAACCCACAGTGGTGAGGGAGTAGGATAAATGGAACCCACAGTGGTGAGGGAGTAGGGTGAATGGAACCCACAGTGGTGAGGGAGTAGGGTGAATGGAACCCACAGTGGTGAGGGAGTAGGATGAATGGAACCCACAGTGGTGAGGGAGTAGGGTGAATGGAACCCACAGTGGTGAGGGAGTAGGGTGAATGGAACCCACAGTGGTGAGGGAGTAGGATAAATGGAACCCACAGTGGTGAGGGAGTAGGGTGAATGGAACCCACAGTGGTGAGGGAGTAGGATGAATGGAACCCACAGTGGTGAGGGAGTAGGGTGAATGGAACCCACAGTGGTGAGGGAGTAGGGTGAATGGAACCCACAGTGGTGAGGAAGTAGGGTGAATGGAACCCACAGTGGTGAGGGAGTAAGATGAATGGAACCCACAGTGGTGAGGAAGTAGGATGAATGGAACCCACAGTGTCGAGGTAGTAGGGTGAATGGAACCCACAGTGGCGAGGGAGTAAGATGAATGGAACCCACAGTGGTGAGGAAGTAGGATGAATGGAACCCACAGTGGTGAGGAAGTAGGATGAATGGAACCCATAGTGGTGAGGTAGTAGGGTGAATGGAACCCACAGTGGTGAGGGAGTAAGATGAATGGAACCCACAGTGGTGAGGAAGTAGGATGAATGGAACCCACAGTGGTGAGGGAGTAGGATGAATGGAACCCACAGTGGTGAGGAAGTAGGATGAATGGAACCCACAGTGGTGAGGGAGTAGGATGAATGGAACCCACAGTGGTGAGGGAGTAGGGTGAATGGAGCCCACAGTGGTGAGGAAGTAGGGTGAATGGAACCCACAGTGGTGAGGGAGTAGGATGAATGGAACCCACAGTGGTGAGGGAGTAGGGTGAATGGAACCCACAGCGGCAAGGGAGTAGGGTGAATGGAACCCACAGTGGTGAGGGAGTAGGATGAATGGAACCCACAGTGGCGAGGGAGTAGGGTGAATGGAACCCACAGTGGCGAGGGAGTAGGGTGAATGGGACCCACTGTGGTCAGGGAGTAGGGTGAATGGAACCCACAATGGTGAGGGAGTAGGGTGAATGGAACCCACAATGGTGAGGGAGTAGGGTGAATGGAACCCACAGTGGTGAGGGAGTAGGGTGAATGGGACCCACTGTGGTCAGGGAGTAGGGTGAATGGAACCCACAATGGTGAGGGAGTAGGGTGAATGGAACCCACAATGGTGAGGGAGTAGGGTGAATGGAACCCACAGTGGTGAGGGAGTAAGATGAATGGAACCCACAATGGTGAGGGAGTAGGGTGAATGGAACCCACAATGGTGAGGGAGTAGGGTGAATGGAACCCACAGTGGTGAGGGAGTAGGGTGAATGGAACCCACAGTGGTGAGGGAGTAGGGTGAATGGAACCCACAGTGGTGAGGGAGTAGGGTGAATGGAACCCACAGTGGTGAGGAAGTAGGGTGAATGGAACCCACAGTGGTGAGAGTAGGATGAATGGAACCCACAGTGGAGAGGGAGTAGGGTGAATGGAACCGACAGTGGTGAGGGAGTAGGGTGAATGGAACCTACAGTGGTGAGGGAGTAGGGTGAATGGAACTCACAGTGGTGAGGGAGTAGGGTGAATGGAACCCACAGTGGTGAGGGAGTAGGGTGAATGGAACGCACAGTGGTGAGGGAGTAGGGTGAATGGAACCCACAGTGGTGAGGGAGTAGGATGAATGGAACCCACAATGGTGGGGGAGTAGGATGAATGGAACCCACAGTGGTGAGGGAGTAGGATGAATGGAACCCACAGTGGTGAGAGTAGGATGAATGGAACCCACAGTGGTGAAGGAGTAGGATAAATGGAACCCACAGTGGTGAGGGAGTAGGGTGAATGGAACCCACAGTGGTGAGGGAGTAGGGTGAATGGAACCCACAGTGGTGAGGGAGTAGGATGAATGGAACCCTCAGTGGTGAGGGAGTAGGGTGAATGGAACCCACAGTGGTGAGGGAGTAGGGTGAATGGAACCCACAGTGGTGAGGGAGTAGGATAAATGGAACCCACAGTGGTGAGGGAGTAGGGTGAATGGAACCCACAGTGGTGAGGGAGTAGGATGAATGGAACCCACAGTGGTGAGGGAGTAGGGTGAATGGAACCCACAGTGGTGAGGGAGTAGGGTGAATGGAACCCACAGTGGTGAGGAAGTAGGGTGAATGGAACCCACAGTGGTGAGGGAGTAAGATGAATGGAACCCACAGTGGTGAGGAAGTAGGATGAATGGAACCCACAGTGTCGAGGTCGTAGGGTGAATGGAACCCACAGTGGCGAGGGAGTAAGATGAATGGAACCCACAGTGGTGAGGAAGTAGGATGAATGGAACCCACAGTGGTGAGGAAGTAGGATGAATGGAACCCATAGTGGTGAGATAGTAGGGTGAATGGAACCCACAGTGGTGAGGGAGTAAGATGAATGGAACCCACAGTGGTGAGGAAGTAGGATGAATGGAACCCACAGTGGTGAGGGAGTAGGATGAATGGAACCCACAGTGGTGAGGAAGTAGGATGAATGGAACCCACAGTGGTGAGGGAGTAGGATGAATGGAACCCACAGTGGTGAGGGAGTAGGGTGAATGGAACCCACAGTGGTGAGGAAGTAGGGTGAATGGAACCCACAGTGGTGAGGGAGTAGGATGAATGGAACCCACAGTGGTGAGGGAGTAGGGTGAATGGAACCCACAGCGGCAAGGGAGTAGGGTGAATGGAACCCACAGTGGTGAGGGAGTAGGATGAATGGAACCCACAGTGGTGAGGGAGTAGGGTGAATGGAACCCACAGTGGCGAGGGAGTAGGGTGAATGGAACCCACAGTGGTGAGGGAGTAGGATGAATGGAACCCACAGTGGTGAGGGAGTAGGGTGAACGGAACCCACAGTGGTGAGGGAGTAGGATGAATGGAACCCACAGTGGTGAGGGAGTAGGGTGAATGGAACCCACAGTGGTGAGGGAGTAGGGTGAATGGAACCCACAGTGGTGAGGGAGTAGGGTGAATAGAACCCACAGTGGTGAGGGAGTAGGATGAATGGAACCCACAGTGGTGAGGGAGTAGGGTGAATGGAACCCACACCCACAGTGGTGAAGGAGTAGGGTGAATGGAACCCACAATGGCGAGGGAGTAGGGTGAATGGAACCCACAGTGGTGAGGGAGTAGGGTGAATGGAACCCACAGTGGTGAGGGAGTAGGGTGAATGGAACCCACAATGGCGAGGGAGTAGGGTGAATGGAACCCACATTGGTGAGGGAGTAGGGTGAATGGAACCCACAGTGGTGAGGGTGTAGGATGAATGGAACCCACAGTGGTGAGGGAGTAGGGTGAATGGAACCCACAATGGCGAGGGAGTAGGGTGAATGGAACCCACAGTGGCGAGGGAGTAGGGTGAATGGAACCCACAGTGGCAAGGGAGTAGGGTGAATGGAACCCACAGTGGTGAGGGAGTAGGGTGAATGGAACCCACAGTGGTGAGGGAGTAGGGTGAATGGAACCCACAGTGGTGAGGGAGTAGGATAAATGGAACCCACAGTGGTGAGGGAGTAGGGTGAATGGAACCCACAGTGGTGAGGGAGTAGGATGAATGGAACCCACAGTGGTGAGGGAGTAGGGTGAATGGAACCCACAGTGGTGAGGGAGTATGGTGAATGGAACCTACAGTGGTGAGGGAGTAGGGTGAATGGAACTCACAGTGGTGAGGGAGTAGGGTGAATGGAACCCACAGTGGTGAGGGAGTAGGGTGAATGGAACGCACAGTGGTGAGGGAGTAGGGTGAATGGAACCCACAGTGGTGAGGGAGTAGGATGAATGGAACCCACAATGGTGGGGGAGTAGGATGAATGGAACCCACAGTGGTGAGGGAGTAGGATGAATGGAACCCACAGTGGTGAGAGTAGGATGAATGGAACCCACAGTGGTGAGGGAGTAGGATAAATGGAACCCACAGTGGTGAGGGAGTAGGGTGAATGGAACCACAGTGGTGAGGGAGTAGGGTGAATGGAACCCACAGTGGTGAGGGAGTAGGATGAATGGAACCCACAGTGGTGAGGGAGTAGGGTGAATGGAACCCACAGTGGTGAGGGAGTAGAGTGAATGGAACCCACAGTGGTGAAGGAGTAGGATAAATGGAACCCACAGTGGTGAGGGAGTAGGGTGAATGGAACCCACAGTGGTGAGGGAGTAGGATGAATGGAACCCACAGTGGTGAGGGAGTAGGGTGAATGGAACCCACAGTGGTGAGGGAGTAGGGTGAATAGAACCCACAGTGGTGAGGAAGTAGGGTGAATGGAACCCACAGTGGTGAGGGAGTAAGATGAATGGAACCCACAGTGGTGAGGAAGTAGGATGAATGGAACCCACAGTGTCGAGGTAGTAGGGTGAATGGAACCCACAGTGGCGAGGGAGTAAGATGAATGGAACCCACAGTGGTGAGGAAGTAGGATGAATGGAACCCACAGTGGTGAGGAAGTAGGATGAATGGAACCCATAGTGGTGAGGTAGTAGGGTGAATGGAACCCACAGTGGTGAGGGAGTAAGATGAATGGAACCCACAGTGGTGAGGAAGTAGGATGAATGGAACCCACAGTGGTGAGGGAGTAGGATGAATGGAACCCTCAGTGGTGAGGAAGTAGGATGAATGGAACCCACAGTGGTGAGGGAGTAGGATGAATGGAACCCACAGTGGTGAGGGAGTAGGGTGAATGGAACCCACAGTGGTGAGGAAGTAGGGTGAATGGAACCCACAGTGGTGAGGGAGTAGGATGAATGGAACCCACAGTGGTGAGGGAGTAGGGTGAATGGAACCCACAGCGGCAAGGGAGTAGGGTGAATGGAACCCACAGTGGTGAGGGAGTAGGATGAATGGAACCCACAGTGGTGAGGGAGTAGGGTGAATGGAACCCACAGTGGCGAGGGAGTAGGGTGAATGGGACCCACTGTGGTCAGGGAGTAGGGTGAATGGAACCCACAATGGTGAGGGAGTAGGGTGAATGGAACCCACAATGGTGAGGGAGTAGGGTGAATGGAACCCACAGTGGTGAGGGAGTAGGGTGAATGGGACCCACTGTGGTCAGGAAGTAGGGTGAATGGAACCCACAATGGTGAGGGAGTAGGGTGAATGGAACCCACAATGGTGAGGGAGTAGGGTGAATGGAACCCACAGTGGTGAGGGAGTAAGATGAATGGAACCCACAATGGTGAGGGAGTAGGGTGAATGGAACCCACAATGGTGAGGGAGTAGGGTGAATGGAACCCACAGTGGTGAGGGAGTAGGGTGAATGGAACCAACAGTGGTGAGGGAGTAGGATGAATGGAACCCACAGTGGTGAGGGAGTAGGGTGAATGGAACCCACAGTGGCGAGGGAGTAGGGTGAATGGAACCCACAGTGGTGAGGGAGTAGGATGAATGGAACCCACAGTGGTGAGGGAGTAGGGTGAACGGAACCCACAGTGGTGAGGGAGTAGGATGAATGGAACCCACAGTGGTGAGGGAGTAGGGTGAATGGAACCCACAGTGGTGAGGGAGTAGGGTGAATGGAACCCACAGTGGTGAGGGAGTAGGGTGAATGGAACCCACAGTGGTGAGGGAGTAGGATGAATGGAACCCACAGTGGTGAGGGAGTAGGGTGAATGGAACCCACACCCACAGTGGTGAAGGAGTAGGGTGAATGGAACCCACAATGGCGAGGGAGTAGGGTGAATGGAACCCACAGTGGTGAGGGAGTAGGGTGAATGGAACCCACAGTGGTGAGGGAGTAGGGTGAATGGAACCCACAATGGCGAGGGAGTAGGGTGAATGGAACCCACATTGGTGAGGGAGTAGGGTGAATGGAACCCACAGTGGTGAGGGTGTAGGATGAATGGAACCCACAGTGGTGAGGGAGTAGGGTGAATGGAACCCACAATGGCGAGGGAGTAGGGTGAATGGAACCCACAGTGGCGAGGGAGTAGGGTGAATGGAACCCACAGTGGCAAGGGAGTAGGGTGAATGGAACCCACAGTGGTGAGGGAGTAGGGTGAATGGAACCCACAGTGGTGAGGGAGTAGGGTGAATGGAACCCACAGTGGTGAGGGAGTAGGATAAATGGAACCCACAGTGGTGAGGGAGTAGGGTGAATGGAACCCACAGTGGTGAGGGAGTAGGATGAATGGAACCCACAGTGGTGAGGGAGTAGGGTGAATGGAACCCACAGTGGTGAGGGAGTATGGTGAATGGAACCTACAGTGGTGAGGGAGTAGGGTGAATGGAACTCACAGTGGTGAGGGAGTAGGGTGAATGGAACCCACAGTGGTGAGGGAGTAGGGTGAATGGAACGCACAGTGGTGAGGGAGTAGGGTGAATGGAACCCACAGTGGTGAGGGAGTAGGATGAATGGAACCCACAATGGTGGGGGAGTAGGATGAATGGAACCCACAGTGGTGAGGGAGTAGGATGAATGGAACCCACAGTGGTGAGAGTAGGATGAATGGAACCCACAGTGGTGAGGGAGTAGGATAAATGGAACCCACAGTGGTGAGGGAGTAGGGTGAATGGAACCACAGTGGTGAGGGAGTAGGGTGAATGGAACCCACAGTGGTGAGGGAGTAGGATGAATGGAACCCACAGTGGTGAGGGAGTAGGGTGAATGGAACCCACAGTGGTGAGGGAGTAGAGTGAATGGAACCCACAGTGGTGAAGGAGTAGGATAAATGGAACCCACAGTGGTGAGGGAGTAGGGTGAATGGAACCCACAGTGGTGAGGGAGTAGGATGAATGGAACCCACAGTGGTGAGGGAGTAGGGTGAATGGAACCCACAGTGGTGAGGGAGTAGGGTGAATAGAACCCACAGTGGTGAGGAAGTAGGGTGAATGGAACCCACAGTGGTGAGGGAGTAAGATGAATGGAACCCACAGTGGTGAGGAAGTAGGATGAATGGAACCCACAGTGTCGAGGTAGTAGGGTGAATGGAACCCACAGTGGCGAGGGAGTAAGATGAATGGAACCCACAGTGGTGAGGAAGTAGGATGAATGGAACCCACAGTGGTGAGGAAGTAGGATGAATGGAACCCATAGTGGTGAGGTAGTAGGGTGAATGGAACCCACAGTGGTGAGGGAGTAAGATGAATGGAACCCACAGTGGTGAGGAAGTAGGATGAATGGAACCCACAGTGGTGAGGGAGTAGGATGAATGGAACCCACAGTGGTGAGGAAGTAGGATGAATGGAACCCACAGTGGTGAGGGAGTAGGATGAATGGAACCCACAGTGGTGAGGGAGTAGGGTGAATGGAACCCACAGTGGTGAGGAAGTAGGGTGAATGGAACCCACAGTGGTGAGGGAGTAGGATGAATGGAACCCACAGTGGTGAGGGAGTAGGGTGAATGGAACCCACAGCGGCAAGGGAGTAGGGTGAATGGAACCCACAGTGGTGAGGGAGTAGGATGAATGGAACCCACAGTGGTGAGGGAGTAGGGTGAATGGAACCCACAGTGGCGAGGGAGTAGGGTGAATGGGACCCACTGTGGTCAGGGAGTAGGGTGAATGGAACCCACAATGGTGAGGGAGTAGGGTGAATGGAACCCACAATGGTGAGGGAGTAGGGTGAATGGAACCCACAGTGGTGAGGGAGTAGGGTGAATGGGACCCACTGTGGTCAGGAAGTAGGGTGAATGGAACCCACAATGGTGAGGGAGTAGGGTGAATGGAACCCACAATGGTGAGGGAGTAGGGTGAATGGAACCCACAGTGGTGAGGGAGTAAGATGAATGGAACCCACAATGGTGAGGGAGTAGGGTGAATGGAACCCACAATGGTGAGGGAGTAGGGTGAATGGAACCCACAGTGGTGAGGGAGTAGGGTGAATGGAACCCACAGTGGTGAGGGAGTAGGGTGAATGGAACCCACAGTGGTGAGGAAGTAGGGTGAATGGAACCCACAGTGGTGAGAGTAGGATGAATGGAACCCACAGTGGAGAGGGAGTAGGGTGAATGGAACCCACAGTGGTGAGGGAGTAGGGTGAATGGAACCTACAGTGGTGAGGGAGTAGGGTGAATGGAACTCACAGTGGTGAGGGAGTAGGGTGAATGGAACGCACAGTGGTGAGGGAGTAGGGTGAATGGAACGCACAGTGGTGAGGGAGTAGGGTGAATGGATCCCACAGTGGTGAGGGAGTAGGATGAATGGAACCCAAAATGGTGGGGGAGTAGGATGAATGGAACCCACAGTGGTGAGGGAGTAGGATGAATGGAACCCACAGTGGTGAGAGTAGGATGAATGGAACCCACAGTGGTGAGGGAGTAGGATAAATGGAACCCACAGTGGTGAGGGAGTAGGGTGAATGGAACCCACAGTGGTGAGGGAGTAGGGTGAATGGAACCCACAGTGGTGAGGGAGTAGGATGAATGGAACCCACAGTGGTGAGGGAGTAGGGTGAATGGAACCCACAGTGGTGAGGGAGTAGGGTGAATGGAACCCACAGTGGTGATGGAGTAGGATAAATGGAACCCACAGTGGTGAGGGAGTAGGGTGAATGGACCCCACAGTGGTGAGGGAGTAGGATGAATGGAACCCACAGTGGTGAGGGAGTAGGGTGAATGGAACCCACAGTGGTGAGGGAGTAGGGTGAATGGAACCCACAGTGGTGAGGAAGTAGGGTGAATGGAACCCACAGTGGTGAGGGAGTAAGATGAATGGAACCCACAGTGGTGAGGAAGTAGGATGAATGGAACCCACAGTGTCGAGGTAGTAGGGTGAATGGAACCCACAGTGGCGAGGGAGTAAGATGAATGGAACCCACAGTGGTGAGGAAGTAGGATGAATGGAACCCACAGTGGTGAGGAAGTAGGATGAATGGAACCCATAGTGGTGAGGTATTAGGGTGAATGGAACCCACAGTGGTGAGGGAGTAAGATGAATGGAACCCACAGTGGTGAGGAAGTAGGATGAATGGAACCCACAGTGGTGAGGGAGTAGGATGAATGGAACCCACAGTGGTGAGGAAGTAGGATGAATGGAACCCACAGTGGTGAGGGAGTAGGATGAATGGAACCCACAGTGGTGAGGGAGTAGGGTGAATGGAACCCACAGTGGTGAGGAAGTAGGGTGAATGGAACCCACAGTGGTGAGGGAGTAGGATGAATGGAACCCACAGTGGTGAGGGAGTAGGGTGAATGGAACCCACAGCGGCAAGGGAGTAGGGTGAATGGAACCCACAGTGGTGAGGGAGTAGGATGAATGGAACCCACAGTGGTGAGGGAGTAGGGTGAATGGAACCCACAGTGGCGAGGGAGTAGGGTGAATGGAACCCACAGTGGTGAGGGAGTAGGATGAATGGAACCCACAGTGGTGAGGGAGTAGGGTGAACGGAACCCACAGTGGTGAGGGAGTAGGATGAATGGAACCCACAGTGTCGAGGTAGTAGGGTGAATGGAACCCACAGTGGCGAGGGAGTAAGATGAATGGAACCCACAGTGGTGAGGAAGTAGGATGAATGGAACCCACAGTGGTGAGGAAGTAGGATGAATGGAACCCATAGTGGTGAGGTAGTAGGGTGAATGGAACCCACAGTGGTGAGGGAGTAAGATGAATGGAACCCACAGTGGTGAGGAAGTAGGATGAATGGAACCCACAGTGGTGAGGGAGTAGGATGAATGGAACCCACAGTGGTGAGGAAGTAGGATGAATGGAACCCACAGTGGTGAGGGAGTAGGATGAATGGAACCCACAGTGGTGAGGGAGTAGGGTGAATGGAACCCACAGTGGTGAGGAAGTAGGGTGAATGGAACCCACAGTGGTGAGGGAGTAGGATGAATGGAACCCACAGTGGTGAGGGAGTAGGGTGAATGGAACCCACAGTGGCAAGGGAGTAGGGTGAATGGAACCCACAGTGGTGAGGGAGTAGGATGAATGGAACCCACAGTGGTGAGGGAGTAGGGTGAATGGAACCCACAGTGGCGAGGGAGTAGGGTGAATGGAACCCACAGTGGTGAGGGAGTAGGATGGATGGAACCCACAGTGGTGAGGGAGTAGGGTGAACGGAACCCACAGTGGTGAGGGAGTAGGATGAATGGAACCCACAGTGGTGAGGGAGTAGGGTGAATGGAACCCACAGTGGTGAGGGAGTAGGGTGAATGGAACCCACAGTGGTGAGGGAGTAGGGTGAATGGAACCCACAGTGGTGAGGGAGTAGGATGAATGGAACCCACAGTGGTGAGGGAGTAGGGTGAATGGAACCCACACCCACAGTGGTGAAGGAGTAGGGTGAATGGAACCCACAATGGCGAGGGAGTAGGGTGAATGGAACCCACAGTGGTGAATGAGTAGGGTGAATGGAACCCACAGTGGTGAGGGAGTAGGGTGAATGGAACCCACAATGGCGAGGGAGTAGGGTGAATGGAACCCACATTGGTGAGGGAGTAGGGTGAATGGAACCCACAGTGGTGAGGGAGTAGGATGAATGGAACCCACAGTGGTGAGGGAGTAGGGTGAATGGAACCCACAATGGCGAGGGAGTAGGGTGAATGGAACCCACAGTGGCGAGGGAGTAGGGTGAATGGAACCCACAGTGGCAAGGGAGTAGGGTGAATGGAACCCACAGTGGTGAGGAAGTAGGGTGAATGGAACCCACAGTGGTGAGGGAGTAGGATGAATGGAACCCACAGTGGTGAGGGAGTAGGGTAAATGGAACCCACAGTGGTGAGGGAGTAGGGTGAATGGAACCCACAGTGGTGAGGGAGTAGGGTGAATGGAACCCACAGTGGCGAGGGAGTAGGGTGAATGGAACCCACAGTGGCGAGGGAGTAGGATGAATGGAACCCACAGTGGCGAGGGAGTAGGGTGAATGGAACCCACAGTGGCGAGGAAGTAGGGTAAATGGAACCCACAGTGGCGAGGGAGTAGGTTGAATGGAACCCACAGTGGCGAGGAAGTAGGGTAAATGGAACCCACAGTGGTGAGGGAGTAGGATGAATGGAACCCACAGTGGTGAGGAAGTAGGATGAATGGAACCCACAGTGGTGAGGAAGTAGGATGAATGGAACCCACAGTGGTGAGGAAGGAGGGTGAATGGAACCCACAGTGGTGAGAAAGTAGGATGAATGGAACCCACAGTGGTGAGGAAGTAGGATGAATGGAACCCACAATGGTGAGGGAGTAGGATGAATGGAACCCACAGTGGTGAGGGAGTAGGATGAATGGAACCCACAGTGGTGAGGGAGTAGGGTGAATGGAACCCACAGTGGTGAGGGAGTAGGGTGAATGGAACCCACAGTGGTGAGGGAGTAGGGTGAATGGAACCCACAGTGGTGAGAGTAGGATGAATGGAACCCACAGTGGCGAGGGAGTAGGATGAATGGAACTCACAGTGGTGAGGGAGTAGGGTGAATGGAACCCACAGTGGTGAGGGAGTAGGGTGAATAGAACCCACAGTGGTGAGGGAGTAGGGTGAATGGAACACACAGTGTTGAGCGAGTAGGATGAATGGAACCCACAGTGGTGAGGGAGTAGGGTGAATGGAACCCACAGTGGTGAGGGAGTAGGGTGAATGGAACCCACAGTGGTGAGGGAGTAGGGTGAATGGAACACACAGTGGTGAGGGTGTAGGGTGAATGGAACCCACAGTGGTGAGGAAGTAGGATGAATGGAACCCACAGTGGTGAGGGAGTAGGGTGAATGGAACCCAAAGTGGCGAGGGAGTAGGGTGAAAGGAACCCACAGTGGTGAGAGAGTAGGGTGAATGGATCCCACAGTGGTGAGAGTAGGATGAATGGAACCCACAGTGTCGAGGGAGTTGGATGAATGGAACTCACAGTGGTGAGGGAGTAGGGTGAATGGAACCCACAGTGGTGAGGGAGTAGGGTGAATGGAACCCACAGTGGTGAGGGAGTAGGGTGAATGGAACCCACAGTGGTGAGCGAGTAGGATGAATGGAACCCACAATGGTGAGGGAGTAGGGTGAATGGAACCCACAGTGGTGAGGGAGTAGGGTGAATGGAACCCACAGTGGTGAGGGAGTAGGGTGAATGGAACCCACAGTGGTGAGGGTGTAGGGTGAATGGAACCCACAGTGGTGAGGAAGTAGGATGAATGGAACCCACAGTGGTGAGGGAGTAGGGTGAATGGAACCCAAAGTGGCGAGGGAGTAGGGTGAATGGAACCCACAGTGGTGAGGGAGTAGGATGAATGACACCCACAGTGGTGAGGGAGTAGGGTGAATGGAACCCAAAATGGTGAGGGAGTAGGGTGAATGGAACCCACAGTGGTGAGGGAGTAGAGTGAATGGAACCCACAATGGTGAGGGAGTAGGATGAATGGAACCCACAGTGGTGAGGGAGTAGGGTGAATGGAACCCACAGTGGCAAGGGAGTAGGGTGAATGGAACCCACAATGGTGAGGGAGTAGGGTGAATGGAACCCACAGTGGTGAGGGAGTAGGATGAATGGAACCCACAGTGGTGAGGTAGTAGGGTGAATGGAACCCACAATGGCGAGGAAATAGGATGAATGGAACCCACAGTGGTGAGGGAGTAGGGTGAATGGAACCCACAATGGTGAGGGAGTAGGATGAATGGAACCCATAGTGGTGAGGGAGTAGGGTGAATGGAACCCACAGTGGCAAGGGAGTAGGGTGAATGGAACCCACAGTGGCAAGGGAGTAGGGTGAATGGAACCCACAATGGTGAGGGAGTAGGGTGAATGGAACCCATAGTGGTGAGGGAGTAGGATGAATGGAACCCATAGTGGTGAGGGAGTAGGGTGAATGGAACCCACAGTGGCAAGGGAGTAGGGTGAATGGAACCCACAATGGTGAGGAAATTGGATGAATGGAACCCACAGTGGTGAGGGAGTAGGATGAATGGAACCCATAGTGGTGAGGGAGTAGGGTGAATGGAACCCACAGTGGCAAGGGAGTAGGGTGAATGGAACCCACAATGGTGAGGGAGTAGGGTGAATGGAACCTACAGTGGTGAGGGAGTAGGATGAATGGAACCCACAGTGGTGAGGGAGTAGGGTGAATGGAACCCACAATGGTGAGGGAGTAGGGTGAATGGAACCCACAATGGTGAGGGAGTAGGGTGAATGGAACCCACAGTGGTGAGGGAGTAGGATGAATGTAACCCACAGTGGTGAGGTAGTAGGGTGAATGGAACCCACAATGGCGAGGAAATAGGATGAATGGAACCCACAGTGGTGAGGGAGTAGGGTGAATGGAACCCACAGTGGTGAGGGAGTAGGGTGAATGGAACCCACAGTGGTGAGGGAGTAGGGTGAATGGAACCCACAGTGGTGAGGGAGTAGGATGAATGACTTTATAGACTTGCATGTCCCATAGTACTTGCAATTAGCCCAATAGTGCAACCGAATGTTTTGCACTTCTCATATAATTTTTTATAATGTGGAGTCCACACGCACCAACATCACTGAGAAGCATGCATCAATGGAAACTTATTGATGACCATAGACTGCCTGTTAAAGGCATATAGGCAATCTTTAAAAATCTTTAAATTTTGAGAATCTTACGTTATAACTTTCAGTCATAATAATTCCTAGAATTAAAACTGTATCCTACAATTAATCTTAATCATATGGGAATAACCTATATGGTGTTTTACCATGTATAGCTAAGGAACTAATCACTGGTAAAATCTGGTCTGAGATTTTTTTAAAGAAGAATTTGGACGTTTATGATTATAGGTGGTGGAGTATGATCCTTGGAACAGGAACAGTTTATTACGGTCTGGACAATATCTGGCAGCGGAGGCAGCAGTGGTAAGTTAATAATATGTCATTTGCTTGCTATTTACTACAATGAAATTAAGTACCTACAATATGTTATTTAACATTTTAACACTACTAGTGGCAAAATTGCACTAGAAACCCATTTATCAAAACTGTATCCAGATGTTCAGGTCATATAATAAAGTATATGTGCTGATTAAAAGTATAGGTTTATTCATGGGTTCTAAAATACACACTACTGAATATGCTTAAAATTAATTGGGAGTTGAAACGCATAATGCGGTGCTCCAGTTTTGGGCTTTGGCCTGGCTGATTATAGCTATTTTACTGTGTCTATAAAGTTTGGATTCTCAAAATATGTATTTAAATATATTAAAGCTATGGAGATATACCTTGTTTTAGGTAGGTTTAGAAAAGTGTATATATTTAGTAAAATTTGGCTGTTGTTGGTGGGATATCTAGTTTAAGAAATAACATGTCTCCTTATTGTTTCGCCTACGATAGTGCATAGCGATATATAGCAGTCACTTTTCCGGCGGCAATGTCATTTTAAATCAACTATATCTCAACAACCGCTGCTCGAAATTTTCTGAAACTTTGTCCGATGCTTTGTTAGGTCAAGGGACATCAGCTAATGCCAAAATTACCAAGGTCAAGGTCATATCTTGAGTTATTTTCCCCAAACTTAACCTTGGATAGGTAACTTAATCTCGGTCAACTTTATCTCAGTCAACTTTATGTGATTGCTTCACTTTATGTCTTTGATACTTGGTCATATGTATTGTTGGCATTGGTGGACATTGCTGAATGACAATTTAATTTGGCCACTCGCCAGGGGTCACAGTTTTTCATAGACTTATATATACTATAAAAGTTGTACAAATGAAGTTCCTGGGGTAAAAATTGGCTTTGCCCCGGGATTGCCTTTCCATCCATTACCATACAAACATTCTCTGTAAATACAAAGAACCAAGTTTTGCCACTTTTTAACATGTCGTACAAAGTTTCCAATCTAATAATCAATTGCAATTGCACTTGTTACTACTTTTTCCTCTTTGCAAAAACTCTCAGGTGAGTGACTCAGGGCCATTGGGACCTATTGTTTATCCGATCTTTGCCACGCTTGACCAGGTTGCTAATATCAATGAAAGCTTGGACAAGTTCGAAAACCAGCCAAATTGGATTAGTAATACCAGAGTTATGGCCCTTGATTTAGTTTTTTTATTTTGCCTTGTTAAGACGATAGGGACTTCATTTGGCCGGCTTTCAATGAAAGTTTGCAGGGATGATCAGTATCAAGCTTGGTTGTGCATATAGTCATTGTGTTCCGGTCGAATGATTTTGGCAGAGTTATGGCCCTTTAAAGGTTTTAGTACACAAACTTTGTCCGAACTAGTTCTTCTGAACTCCTGGTCAAATTTTAACGAAACGTTGCAAGGATGTTCAGTACCAAGCCTAGTTGTGCATATCATCTCCCTGTTCCGGCTGTAAGACTTTTTGGCAGAGTTATGGCCCTTTATAGGTTTTAATACACAAACTGTCTGGACTAGTTCTCCTGAACCCCTTCCGGGTATCAGCGAAACTTGGCAAGGTTGATCAGTATCAAGCCTAGTTGTTCATACCTTCGCCATGTTCTAGTTGAATGATATTTGGTAGAGTTATGGGCCTTTAAAACTTTTTCGTGATTAGTCTTCTGAACTCATGGCCGCATATCATCGCCGTGTTACGATTTAATTTTTTTTGGCGGAATTATACACCTCAAAGGTTTTGGTACACAAACTTTATCCGGACTAGTTTTCCGGAACCTCTGGCTGGATTTCAGTGAAACTTGGAAGGAATGATCAGTACCAAGCCTGGTTGCGCATATCGATGTCATGTTCCCAACCACAGACTTCAAATAGCTAGTAGAGCGATACAGGTCCTCTTGGGTCTCTTGTTAAATATTTCTACCATTTCATATTTGGTTTTCCGAAGTGGGCGAGACACCCTCAAACCAAGGTCTTGTTTGTTTTGTGGTTGTGAGAGATTGCCTACAATTTGTTATTTAATGTCCCATTATTCATATATTGAAGACTGTGTTATAAATAGGTACATTTTCATTACTTTAAATCATATGAATGAGGTGATGTGTCATATGCACATCCCCGATACTTCTGCAACCAACTCCATCCTCTGTCCCATGTATAAAGTATGCCAAGCAAAAATGTATGTAAAATCATTGAACGTACATGTACAAATGTACACTGCTCTAATCTAGACTCCTTCCCTACATATACCTTGGTGCTGGCGTGGCTCACTAGATAGCACAGTGGATTTGAATTTCGGAGGACCTGGGTTGCAACCTTCACTGCAAAACTGAGTTTCGTCAGTGTGTTCTTGAGCAAGGCACTTTCCTTTAGCTTCATCTGTCTGTTGGGGTTGTAAACTGAGCTGTCCCGTGATTCAGAGTCTGTTCTCCAAGCACGTTAAAGAACCATCGGAATCTGTATTCGTTAGTGAGAATAGGGCAGGTTCCTATGTATCCCCACCCTCTCTAGAGCAGCTCTTAATAACCTATAATGTGTTGCGTTTAGCTGTTATACAACATTCATTTTGAATAAGACCCTTTTCAGATAAAAGCTGGTGCTCCTAAGTAAGATGATTATATTATTGCTAGATTGTCACTGACCTACCTATGACACGATGTGACAGAAACTACAGGAGTCACCTGGGGTTCCTGTGTACCGCCTATGTCTGTTCCAAGGTCAAGACATTGTTTGAATTCACCCCACAACCATGACACGCAGTGATACTCTCATACCAAGGTATAGTAATGGACAGTTTTGAAAGCTTCAGATATATACCAAGAAAGGTAGTGTATAGTGTTTTGGGTGTGCCAGTAGATAGTTTTTATGTGTACTAATATATTTTAATGGAACGTTTATGAAGTACCTATATGTTGTTGTGGATTCTGTGTAAGGCCAGATTTTTTTTAGCTCTACTGGCCAAGCGAGCTTATGCGATCACTTTTCGTCCGTCGTCTGTCCGTCTGTTCGTCTTTACAGAGGCATGCTTGTGCTGCAATTTTTGTAGATTTTTTGTACTTGTGTGTCATTTTTTTACTTGTGTGACAGTCACACAAAAACATTGCTTAAAAATGCTTAAAATGTTCTGTTTTTAGTTTTTCAGTTGTTAGATTTAATTGCAGCAGAAGTGACATGGACATATTCAGATAACAATATTGCATTTGGGGTCCATATCTGTTTAGACTTTACCATAAGAAAATGATTGCCATAAAACCAGTCTAGACTGGTTATGTGATGACATGTCCATCAGCTTGTGTGACTTGATAGCCAATTACTTATGTGACTGTCCTTTATGTACACATTTGTATTATTTAAAGCTTTGTGTGAAGACATGTCCATCAGCTTGTGTGACTAAATATCCAATTACTTTTGTGACTGCCCTTATTGTACACATTTGTATTATTTAAAGCTTTGTGTGACGACATGTCCATCAGCTTGTGTGACAATATGCAATTATGTGACTGTCCTTTATGTACACATTTGTATTATTTAAAGCTTTGTGTGACGACATGTCCATCAGCTTGTGTGATTAAATATCCAATTACATATGTGAGTGTCCTTTATGTACACATTTGTATTATTTAAAGCTTTGTGTGATGACATGTGTGTGACTAAATATCCAATTATGTGACTGCTCTTTATGTACACATTTGTATTATATAAAGCTTTGTGTGACGATATGTCCATCAGCTTGTGTGACTAAATATCCAATTACTTATGTGACTGTCCTTTATGAACACATTTGTATTATATAAAGCTTTGTGTGAGGACATGTCCATCAGCTTGTGTGACTTAATATCCAGTTACTTATGTGACTGTCCTTTATGAACACATTTGTATTATTTAAAGCTTTGTGTGACGATATGTCCATCAGCTTGTGTGACTTAATATGCAGTTACTTATGTGACTGTCCTTTATGAACACATTTGTATTATTTAAAGCTTTGTGTGACGATATGTCCATCAGCTTGTGTGACTAAATATCCAATTACAAATGTGATTGTCCTTTATGAACACATTTGTATTAATTAAAGCTTTGTGTGACGATATGTCCATCAGCTTGTGTGACTAAATATCCAATTACTTATGTGACTGTCCTTTATGTACACATTTGTATTATTTAAAGCTTTGTGTGACGATATGTCCATCAGCTTGTGTGACTAAATATCCAATTACCTATGTGATTGTCCTTTATGAACACATTTGTATTAATTAAAGCTTTGTGTGACGATATGTCCATCAGCTTGTGTGACTAAATATCCAATTACTTATGTGACTGTCCTTTATGTACACATTTGTATTAAAGCTTTGTGTGAGGACATGTCCATCAGCTTGTGTGACTTAATATCCAATTACTTATGTGACTGCTCTTTATGTACTCATTTGTACTATTTAAAGCCTTGTGTGAGGACAGGTCCATCAGCTTGTGTGACTTAATATCCAGTTACTTATGTGACTGTCCTTTATGTACACATTTGTATTATTTAAAGCTTTGTGTGAGGACATGTCCATCAGCTTGTGTGACTTAATAGCCAATTACTTATGTGACTGTCCTTTATGTACATATTTGTATTATTTAAAGCCTTGTGTGAGGACATGTCCATCAGTTTGTGTGACTTAATATCCAGTTACTTATGTGACTGTCCTTTATGTACACATTTGTATTATTTAAAGCCTTGTGTGAGGACAGGTCCTTCAGCTTGTGTGACTTAATATCCAATTACTTATGTGACTGTCCTTTATGTACACATTTGTATTATTTAAAGCTTTGTGTGAGGACATGTCCATCAGCTTGTGTGACTAAATATCCAATTACTTATGTGACTGTCCTTTATATGTACACATATGTATTATTTAAAGCCTTGTGTGAGGACAGGTCCATCAGCTTGTGTGACTTAATATCCAGTTACTTATATGACTGCCCTTCATGAACACATTTGTATTATTTAAAGCTTTTGTAGACTAGATAGTTTTCATTGCTATGAAAGGATGCGCTTTGATTTTCTTATAATGAAAAGGAGGATTTTGCTTCCTCTTGACAACTGCTTTGGTAACTGTCATCATTTCAGTTATAGAAAATAAAAGAAAAAATGTACCCGAGTATTCGTGTATAATCGTGGTATGCAAACTGTTTTATTAGCAAAATTTACAAAAGAGGATGGATATGTCACACAAACCCCCTAGCTCCATACACCTTTTTGATAATTGCACAAGTATAAAAAATACGTACGACCTGGTCACACAAGGCAGTTGGCACACAAGTACCTCTCTGTGTGTACGTCCGTCCATCCGAGCTAACAGATTGGGGTTATGGGACTTTAAGAACAATAGTAACTGTAAATTCTATTTATTCCGTATGTTTATGTGGCTATTTTGAGTTTTTGTGGCTACTTAGACAATTGGGAGAACAATGGTGTAGCCACCTAAACCCAAAATATTAGGATGTCCTATTAGCAGTTTTATAAAATCGACATCTCCTCTGAAACTGCTTGAAGGATTTTGATGAAACTTCATCACAATGTTACCTTGGAGGCCCCTCTCAGAACTGTGTTTTTCATGGCCACCAATCATCCAAGATGGCCACCATGGCTAAAACTAGGTCAAATTTAAAGAATTTTTAAACGACATCTCCGAAACCACTTAATCCATTATTGTGAAATACCAAACAGGAAATTGCAAACAACCTCTCCTCCGAAAGCATTTATTCCATTCTTGTGAAATATCATTAACATGTTCCTTGGGTTGGCCTCTATCAAGTTTGTGTTTTTCGTTATCGTTGAATAATCAAAATGGCTGCCACGGCGACTCAAAGTTTACATAGAGTTATATAGGAAAACGTTAAAAATGACATCTTCTCTGAAACCGCTTGAAGGATTTTGATGAAACTTAAATCACAATGATCTTGTGGATAGTTCCTCTCAGATTTATGTTTTTTGCGGCTGCCATGCGTCCAAGATGGCCGCCATGGCTAAAACTAGGTCAAAGGACTAGGTATGATAAAGGATAAAATTGGCCCCCAATATTGAAAGTTTTAATGTTCAAGTTTTGAACTTTCGTTATGCTACAAATGAACTGAATCATTATTAAAACTCATTACAAGTACGTTTGAAGGCTCTAAATGATTTTAAGAGCCTCACAAACAAGGCCTTTTCGTTCAAAAAATGACATTTTTGTTCATTTTCAGCAGTTTTCGATCAGTTTTTGGTCTTGGAAATACAGAGCGCACCCTCGAGCACAGCTGATTTTTTGTTGAAACAGGTACTTGATAGGGATGCATCATTAGCCAAAAAACTGTATGTGCTCGGAGGTGCGCTCTATATTTTTAGAATCAAAATCTTGCCCAGAAAGGTCCAAAATCAACAAAATATAACAAAATTACCAAAAATGCCATTTTTTGAGACCCTATTAATTCTTCTAGATAAATAAGATAAATAAAAATATATGTTGAAGATAGAATATGATCAATTTACTTCAATATGCACAACAGATTATATGTAAATATTATATTTTTTGCAGTTTGAATATATTGGGGGCCAAAATACCCCCGTATCATACCTTGACCTTTAAGGAAATTTCAAACGACATTCCAAAACCACATTCATTCTTGTGAAATATCATATACATGTTCCTTGGATTGGCCTCTATCAAGTTTGTGTTTTTCGTTATCGTCGAATAATCAAAATGGCCACGACGACAACCAAAGTTTACATAGAGTTATATAGGAAAACGTTAAAAATGACATCTTCTCTGAAACCACTTGAAGGATTTTGATGAAACTTAAATCACAATGATCTTTGGGATAGTCCCTCTCAAATTTATGTTTTCTGCTCTGCCATGCATCCAAGATGGTCGCCATGGCTAAAACTAGGTCAAGTTTAAGGAAATTTCAAACAACATCCCCGAAACCACTTATTCCATTCTTGTGAAATATCATAAACCTGTTCCTTGGGTTAGCCTCCATCAAGTTTGTGTTTTTCGTTATCCTCAAATAATCAAAATGGCCGCCACGGCGATCCAAAGTTTACATAGAGTTATATAGGAAAAGGCTAAAAATAACATCTTCTCTGAAACCGCATAAAGGATTTTGATGAAACTTCATTACAATGATCTTTAGGATAGTCCCCCTCAGAATTGTGTTTTTGCGGCTGCCAGTCGTCCAAGATGGCCGCCATGGCTAAAACTAGGTCAAATTTAAGAAAATTTCAAATGAACATCTCCGAAACCACTTATTCCATTCTTGAGAAATATCATAAACCTGTTCCTTGGGTTAGCCTCCATCAAGTTTATGTTTTTCGTTATCGTCGAATAATCAAAATGGCCGCCACGGCGATCCAAAGTTTACATAGAGTTATATAGGAAAAGGCTAAAAATAACATCTTCTCTGAAACCGCTTGAAGCATTTTGATGAAACTTCATTACAATGATCTTTGGGATAGTCCCCCTCAGAATTAAGTTTTTGCGGCTGCCAGTCATCCAAGATGGCCGCCATGGCTAAAATTAGGTCAAATTTAAGGAAATTGCAAACAACCTCTTCTCCGAAAGCATTTATTCCATTCTTGTGAAATATCATTAACATGTTCCTTGGGTTAGCCTCTATCAAGTATGTGTTTTTCGTTATCGTCGAATAATCAAAATGGCCGCCACGGCGACCCAAAGTTTACATAGAGTTATATAGGAAAACGTTAAAAATGACATCTTCTCTGAAACTGCTTTAAAGGGACACTGTCCGTAACTTTTAGCTTATTAAACACACAATAATTATGTTCGCAAACATTACACACTAAACATTATTCAATATTTACTAATTAAAAGCAAGATTGTTTAACGGAATTCAATCACGGTACAATAAAAAAGAAAATCCACTTCGTGCGTTTGAACTCGCAGCCCAAACTAAAATTACCTTTTCTTTACACTAGCAGTAATAATAGTGTGCGTGAGCGTGAAGTAATCGGACAACGCTCCCAACTGAGCTAAGCGGGCTATACATATTGCTCAATACATACTATGGTGAAAACCTAATGCGCTAATGGAAGTCACGTGATCGCATAAAAGGTAAATATTGTGGGTCCCACTTTATTTACATATAATAATTAAAACTTTTTTTTTTCCAAACTCACGAATGTATTCCTACATACTTCTTAGGGTCTATCCTCATGTTTTCATGTATACATTTCACTGAATAAAAGTCTCTGATACAGCAGATTTGGAACTATATACAGACGCAAGTGGTGCAAACGGCTATGGGGGATATTTTCAGGGAAGTTGGTTTTCCGTACCCTGGCCAACAGATCTCCCAAAATTAGGTGACCCTAGCATGTCAATCGCTTGCATGGAATTAGTTCCAATTGTTACTAGCGTAGTTGCATGGCATAAATCTTGGGCTCGGAAGTGGATCGTGTTTCATTGTGATAACCAGCAACGGTAGCAATTATTTCAAAAGGCGCAGCAAATCACCTTTGATTATGCAACTTATGCGTAGACTCACATTATGCGCAGCTGAAGGTAACTTTTTAATTCATGTGTTAACCAGGAAAGAATAACTTTATAAGTGACAGTTTATCTCGTTTACAGATTGGAAGATTCCGGAGATTAACGCCTCAAGTGGATCTGCTACCAATGATCGTACCACATCTCAACAATCTTTATCTTATCTAGATCACACAGTAGCGCATCTATGGTCAGCATCCTTAGCAGAAGGTACTGTTAATCTGTATAAAACTGCTTTTAAAACTTTTACGCAGTTTCTGGTACAACATTCCCTGTGGTCAGACAGTAGTCCATCCCCACCGCAAATCAATGAAGAAATAGTTGTCTATTTTGTCGCTATTACCTTTAAGCACTATTTGTCAGGCATTCGTCATTTCTATTGAAAGTATAGGGCTATTGAAAGTATAGGGTGACTACACCGCTTACCACGCCTTCCAGCTTATCTCGATTACAAGTAGTGTTACGAGGACTTAAAAAATCGCAGTGTAACACTGCTAAACAAAGGCTACCAATAACATTTCAAGTTCTACAGGACATTATTAAAACCTTGAACAAGGATGCACTAGGAATGTATAACAGCTTTATGATAGCTGCTGCTTCCACCATGACTTTCTTCGGGTTTATGCGCTGTGTGAATTCACAATAGCAGACTGTAACTTTGATGCATCCATTCACCTGTGTCTCGAAGATGTTAATATTGACAAGGACAAAACAAGGTACTTAGTAAACTTGAAAAACTCCAAAAAATATGTATTACGTAAAGGTGTTCGTATTAGTATTAATGCCATTCATACATTCATGGATGCGTATGTGAACTTGCGCTTGACATTGGAGGCCTCACCTAGAGACCCACTTTTTACAACTTCGAGAGGTACAGCGTTAAATAAGGAATACTTCTTTTCTAGTATTAAATTGAATAAGTTAGGGATGAACTCAACAATGTATTCGGGACATAGTTTTCGTGTCGGTTCATCGACCACAGCTGTTAAGGTTGGCATAAGAGATCATCTCATTAAAACAATGGGAAGATGGTCATCAAACTGCTACTTACACTAGATAAAAACAGATGCCGAGGCAATAGGTCAGGCACAGATGAGTATGCGCCAGACACAGACGATCAAGTCTAGAATGCATTAAGTCCATTGTAGAGTTCTGAGTTTGAGAGTGGCATGCACAGTCGTAACATACGTCAACATCTTAAAGCTGTATTTATAGTCGGTATTCAAATCACAGATCTCATAATTATATGAATTACGAGTGTTCTTAGTATTCTGTTTAGTTAGTATATAAAGTAATACGAGTGTTCACAGTATATCTTTATCATGGTCATTGCTAGGAATGTGCCATTTATTATAAAAGTAGCAGGGGAATTACACCGTATATATCATGATCAGTCTACAGGTTTAAGCAAGCTATAGCATCAAGAGTATCGAGTGTTCTTAGCATGTTAAGTTTTGAGAATATAATAACCCATCATGAGTATCCATGTGAGATAGAGAAATCTCACCCGAGGGGTTAGAATTGCAACCAGGAACGAGGCTCTGCCGAGTGCCTGGTTGCAATTCTGATCCTGAGGGTGAGATTTCCCTATCTCACATGGATCACTCATGATGGATTATTTTTCTCCCATTATGTGTTTCTTACCGGCATAAAATCAATGACTTTGCTGATTTAACGCCAGAATAAGGCGACGTCGACGTAACGTCATGACGTCGTAAGTCACTTCATGTAAGATAGAGTTATCTCACATGAGGAAAATGCATATCTCACATGAGCAGAAATGGGAGAAATATGTGTTCTCAGTACGTATCTTTTACATAAAGGTAGTACAAGTGTTCAAAGTACATCTTTATCATGGCCTTTGTAAGGTATGATGTGTTCTTCAACAGAAATGCCATCAATGAACATTGTCCAACAGAGATTATCATCCACTGCATCATCTGAGATTCCAACTTCATTCTGTGCAACTAGTGGATGTCTGTTTTCACAGCACATTGATAAACTTTCCTGTGTGACTACTGGATGGCTTTTTTCTTACAGCACAGTGTGAAACTATGCTATAGTCATGTGTGACTAGTGGATGGCTGTTTTCACAGCACATTGATAAACCTTCCTGTGTGACTACAGGATGGCTGTTTTTCTCACAGCACAGTGTGAAACTTTGCTATAGTCATGTGTGACTAGTGGATGGCTGTTTTCACAGCACATTGATAAACTTTCCTGTGTGACTACTGGATGGCTGTTTTTCTCACAGCATAGTGTGAAACTTTGCTATAGTCATGTGTGACTAGTGGATGGCTGTTTTCACAGCACATTGATCAACTTTCCTGTGTGACTACTGGATGGCTGTTTTTCTCACAGCACAGTGTGAAACTTTGCTATAGCCATGTGTGACTACTGGATGACTGTTTTCACAGCACATTGATAAACTTTCCTGTGTGACTACTGGATGGCTGTTTTTCTCACAGCACAGTGTGAAACTTTGCTATATTCATGTGTGACTAGTGGATGGCTGTTTTCACAGCACATTGATCAACTTTCCTGTGTGACTACTGGATGGCTGTTTTTCTCACAGCACAGTGTGAAACTGCTATAGTCATGTGTGACTAGTGGATGGCTGTTTTCACAGCTCATTGATAAACTTTCCTGTGTGACTACTGTATGGCTGTTTTTCTCACAGCATTGTGAAACTTTGCTATAGTCATGTGTGACTAGTGGATGGCTGTGAAAACAGCATATTGATCAACTTTGCTGTGTGACGACTTGATGGCTGTTCTTCTCACAGCACAGTGTGAAACTTTGCTATAGTCATGTGTGACTAGTGGATGGCTGTTTTCACGGCACATTGATAAACTTTCCTGTGTGACTACTGGATGGCTGTTTTTCTCACAGCACAGTGTGAAACTTTGCTATAGTCATGTGTGACTAGTGGATGGCTGTTTTCACAGCACATTGATAAACTTTCCTGTGTGACTACTGTATGGCTGTTTTTCTCACAGCGTTGTGAAACTTTGCTATAGTCATGTGTGACTAGTGGATGGCTGTGAAAACAGCACATTGATCAACTTTGCTGTGTGACGACTTGATGGCTGTTCTTCTCACAGCACAGTGTGAAACTTTGCTATAGGCATGTGTGACTAGTGGATGGCTGTTTTCACAGCACATTGATAAACTTTCCTGTGTGACTACTGGATGGCTGTTTTTCTCACAGCAGTGTGAAACTTTGCTATAGTTATGTGTGACTAATGGATGGCTGTTTTCAAAGCACATTGATAAACCTTCCTGTGTGACTACTGTGTGGCTGTTTTTCTCACAGCAGTGTGAAACTTTGCTGTAGTCATGTGTGACTTGTGGATGGCTGTTTTCACAGAACATTGATAAACTTTCCTGTGTGACTACTGGATGGCTGTTTTTCTCACAGCACAGTGTGAAACTTTGCTATAGTCATGTGTGAATAGTGGATGGCTGTTTTCACAGCACATTGATAAACTTTCCTGTGTGATGGCTTGATGGCTGTTTTTCTCACAGCACAGTGTGAAACTTTGCTATAGTCATGTGTGACTAGTGGATGGCTGTTTTCACAACACATTGATAAACTTTCCTGTGTGACTACTGGATGGCTGTTTTTTTCACAGCACAGTGTGAAACTTTGCTATAGTCATGTGTGACTAGTGGATGGCTGTTTTCACAGCACATTGATAAAAAAATGTGTGTGACTACTGGATGTCTGTTTTTCTCACAGCACAGTGTAAAACTTTGCTATAGTCATGTGTGACTATTGGATGGCGGTTTTCACAGCACATTGATACACTTTCCTGTGTGACTACTGGATGGCTGTTCTTCTCACAGCACAGTGTGAAACTTTGCTATAGTCATGTGTGACTAGTGGATGGCTGTTTTCACAGCACATTGATAAACCTTCCTGTGTGACTACAGGATGGCTGTTTTTCTCACAGCACAGTGTGAAACTTTGCTATAGTCATGTGTGACTAGTGGATGGCTGTTTTCACACCACATTGATAAACTTTCCTGTGTGACTACTGGATGGCTGTTTTTCTCACAGCACAGTGTGAAACTTTGCTATAGTCATGTGTGACTAGTGGATGGCTGTTTTCACAGCACATTGATAAACTTTCCTGTGTGACTACTGGATGGCTGTTTTTCTCACAGCACAATGTGAAACTTTACTATAATCATGTGTGACTAGTGGATGTCTGTTTTCACAGCACATTGATAAACTTTCCTGTGTGACTATTGTATGGCTGGTTTTCTCACAGCACAGTGTGAAACTTTGCTATAGTCATGTGTGACTAGTGGATGGCTGTTTTCACAGCACATTGATAAATTTTCCTGTTTGACTACTGGATGGCTGTTTATCTCACAGCACAGTGTGAAACTTTGCTATAGTCATGTGTGACTGGTGAATGGCTGTTTTCACAGCACATTGATAAACTTCCCTGTGTGATTACTGGATGGCTGTTTTTCTCACAGCACAGTGTGAAACTGCTATAGTCACGTGTGACTAGTGGATGGCTATTTTCACAGCATATTGATAAACTTTTCTGTCTGACTACTGTATGGCTGTTTTTCTCAAAGCACGGTGTGAAACTGCTATAGTCATGTGTGACTAGTGGATGGTTGTTTTCACAGCACATTGATAAACTTTCCTGTGTGACTACTGTATGGCTGTTTTTCTCACAGCACAGTGTGAAACATACTGTAGTCATGTGTGACTAGTGGATGGCTTTTTACACAGCACATTTAATAAACTTTCCTGTGTGACTACTGGATGGCTGTTTTTCTCACAGCACAGTGTGAAACTTTGCTATAGCCATGTGTGACTAGTGGATGGCTGTTTTCACAGCACATTGATAAACTTTCCTGTGTGACTACTGGATGGCTGTTTTTCTCACAGCACAGTGTGAAACTTTGCTATAGTCATGTGTGACTAGTGGATGGCTGTTTTCACAGCACATTGATAAACTTTCCTGTGTGACTACTGGATGGCTGTTTTTCTCACAGCACAATGTGAAACTTTACTATAATCATGTGTGACTAGTGGATGTCTGTTTTCACAGCACATTGATAAACTTTCCTGTGTGACTATTGTATGGCTGTTTTTCTCACAGCACAGTGTGAAACTTTGCTATAGTCATGTGTGACTAGTGGATGGCTGTTTTCACAGCACATTGATAAATTTTCCTGTGTGACTACTGGATGGCTGTTTTTCTCACAGCACAGAGTGAACTTTGCTATAGTCATGTGTGACTGGTGAATGGCTGTTTTAACAGCACATTGATAAACTTCCCTGTGTGACTACTGGATGGCTGTTTTTCTCACAGCACAGTGTGAAACTGCTATAGTCATGTGTGACTAGTGGATGGCTGTTTTCACAGCATATTGATAAACTTTTCTGTCTGACTACTGTATGGCTGTTTTTCTCAAAGCACGGTGTGAAACTGCTATAGTCATGTGTGACTAGTGGATTGCTGTTTTCACAGCACATTGATAAACTTTCCTGTCTGACTACTGTATGGCTGTTTTTCTCACAGCACAGTGTGAAACTGCTATAGTCATGTGTGACTAGTGGATGGCTTTTTACACAGCACATTTAATAATCTTTCCTGTGTGACTACTGGATGGCAGATTTTCTCACAGCAGTGTGAAACTTTGCTATAGTCATGTACTAGTGGATGGCTGTTTTCACAGCATTCTGACATGTAGCCATGTATTGTAGTGGATTTTTTATGAGGTTCATGAGCTAGAGGTTTAATATTTTGCCTGTACCATAAGTTTATTGTCCTCATCAAGTTTGTTCAAATGGAGAGTATGTGGTCATATGTTTTACAGACTTGCGCAGTGAAAAACCTTAAAAGATTTTCTTAAATAAAACCACAGTTATACACTGAGCATGAACAGACGGATATAACCATCCATCCAGCTTCGGCTCTGGGGTTCCTCCCCTCTCCAGAGGACATAGTCCCTGGGTCATAGAGATCCCCACCCTATAACCATATATACATTTACTGGGCATAAACAGACGGATATAACCATCCAGCAAGCATTAGGAGTCCGTACCCATCCCTAGCGTCTGGGTCACAACTTGGAAACCGTTGAGATCCCCACTCCATAACCATATAATAACTTAATGGACATGAACAGACGGATACAACCATCCAACCAGCATCTGGCCTGGGGTCTATCCTTACCCCTGGGGACATAATGCCTGGGTCATAACTTTTAAGATCCCCACCCTATAAGCATATATACACTTAATGGGAATGAACAGATGGATACATCCATCCAAACAACTTTTGTCCCGGGCTCGATCCCCACCCCTTGGGACTTTGAAACCATTGAGATCCCCTCCCTATAACAGCCCATATATGCACACTTAGTGGGCCTTAACATTTTAAGATGGGCGTGGGAATTTGTGATGACAAGCCATCGATTGTGGGATCTCATTCCATTATTGTCGAGCCTGTTTACGGATCTTGACTTAGTGTTCACAGCCGTCCTTTCATCCGTGTGTCAGATTTTTTAGCTCTGATCGGGTCAGAAATCACAAAAAATGCTAATCTGGTCCAAATATGAATGGTTATGATTCTAGTTTGGTATGATCATTTAGAGACTCGAGGCACAACATATATAGGTTTTGACCTCCTGCATAAAGGGCCCCTCTATATGGGTACAATTTGGGGAACTTGCAGTAATTTACTAATGGGTCAAACGTCCATCACACTGCGATTTTCAACTTCACAGTTTAGCTATAATTCCACTTGAATTAGATCAAGATTGCTCCTAAAAAAGATAGTCTATCAATCCAATTAGTTTGTTTTTGACTGTAATTACAGAGCGCACAAATGTGAATGGCGTTATGTTGACAATTTTTTTCCCATAATTCTGCTTATCCCTTTCTATATTGTGTGCAGGTAAAATCTACTCCCAAGTAGTTGAGCACATCCTTTCAATTGAAAGAAAACACAATATGGAGAGAGTTTCCCTCGTCTCAGGATCTTACCTGTTTTAAAGTGACGGGCGTTACTGGTTTTCACCCCACACTTTTTTTTTCCATTTCCATATTAGACTTTTCAATACTTTTCATACAATATCACAAAACTGTAGTAATTATTTATTGAGTACATTATTACCAGGATAAAAATTCATCTTATTTGATGCAACTCTTTATCCAAAAAGAGTGGAAGTTATGTTTGACAATTTGACAATTACAAGAAAGTGACGGTCGTTATGTGTTACATTGTCTATTCATTGTCAATTTCTGAATACAAAATGGGATCCATTTGCATATATATTTTGTTACCTAAAAATGTACGATCAACAGTCCAGATCAGAATTTTTGTTGGAGCTTTAATAATGCTGATTACTTTGAACAACCCAGTGCGCGATCGGCAGTTATGTTTGAGCTTTGCTTACTAACCTCATAACTATCCGCTCCTTCGTCAAAATGTCACTTCCGTGACAACATGGGAAAACACTATGTGCAAAGCAGAGAATAGTTTACAATACATTTTCATTGTAGTTTTTGGTAAAAAGTTGCAAATTACAATCACTTTATTGGTCACCAGTATGTATACTTGATATTTTGAAATCTTATTGAGTGCTTGTGACGGACGTTATGGTGAAAAATGTGTTGACCGACAAATTGTACTCATCATGCTTTCCTCTTTATTGGCTGTGTACACTTGAATTGATGACGTAGTTCGCAAATAGCCTCATTATGAATAAATATTAATGTGGTAAACGTACGTGTACTTGACTCGCGTGTCTGCCAGATGATCACATGCGATCACATACGGAGGTTATGAACTTGACAGACAAACGATCTTCATCAGTAACATGTTTTTTTATAAATTAAAACTACTCCGCATGAGTAAAACAAATATTTATATAAATAGTGTATGCTTTTTTCATTACTTCGTCAAAAACTGCAGGCTCGAGAAGTGACGCACCATAGTAATATTCGGTTGAAAACATAGACAATCATTTTGACAGACAGCATAACTACCACTACGCATTTTTCTTAGTTTTTTTTTTCTACTTTATATTGCAAAAATTATCATTACAATCACATGATTAAGTAGGACAACCATTGTAATTGAAAAGTAAAACAAAAAATCAATACATCAAAGAAATATTTACAGAAAAAGTGACGGAGGTTATTATTTCCATTTATCTGATTATGACCCTAACACGTGTTTGGGCTGGTGACAACTCCTATACCCTTTGAGATTTCAAGTTCATGTGGGGTGTATTTCTTAGATAAGGATATGTAGATGCGCAATAAGTATTCTTATTTTGGCTCCATCCGTTGGGGACGCATAGAGGGTAATGAGGTAAACAAGAAATATCACTGTAAGTGACAAATGCCCCCGAAGTGACCTTTGACCTCTAAGTATGACCTTTACCTTGGAGCTACGGACCTGGATTTTGTGCGCGACACATTTGGTTGTGGTGAGCACTTGTGCTAAGTTATTTGAAAATCCGTCCAGGCAAGCAAAAGTAATTGACCGGACACAATTTGACCTTTGACCTCTAAGTGTGACCTTGACCTTGGGGCCACAGACCTGGATTTTGTGCGCGACACATCGTCTTGTTGTTGTGAGCACTTGTGCCAGTTATTTGAAAATCCGTCAATGAATGCCAGAGTTAGTGATCGGACACAATTTGACTTTTGACCTCCAAATGTGTCCTTGACCTTGAAGACTGGGCACGCGAAATATCGTCTTGTTATGGTTATCACTTGTGCCAAATTATTTAAAAATCCCTGCAGGGGGTGTGACGTTACGGTCCGGACAAAAAAATTCGTACCTGTTTTTGACCTATTCACTGCAAGTGTGACCTTGACCTTTGAGGTACGGACCTGGGTTTTGCGCGCGACACATTGTCTTGTTATGGTGATCACTTGTGCCAAGTTATTTAAAAATCCCTGCAGGGATTTTGACTTTACGGTCCGGACACGAAAATGCGCACCTGTTTTTGACCTATGAACTGCAAGTGTGACCTTGACCTTTGAGGTACGGACCTGGGTATTGCGCGCAACACATCGTCTTGTTATGGTGATTACTTGTGCCAAGTTAATTAAAAATCCATGCAGGGGTTTTGAAAGTACTGTCTGGACACGAACTGTGGACTGACGGATGGTGCGATAACTATATGCCCCCGGGCATAAAAAACTCCAAAAAAATGCATATCTTGTCCAAATGTGAATGTATTTGATTCTTATTTGGTATGGTCATTTAGGGCACAACATTTTTAAAACGGGTTTTGTCCTGCTGTATAAAGAATATATAGATGCACAATAAGTTTTCATATTTTGACTCTGTCTGCAAAGGGGTTATCAGGTAAAAAAACCCACAAACAATTGCATATCTTGTCTCCCCCACCCACCCAAACCAAGACTCCATACAGCCAGTAGAGTAGTACAGGCCCTCTTGGACTTTTTGTCATTTCTTAATATCTTCTTCGATTCTTTGCAGGATTTTCACCAAACTCCACCAAAATGTTCATAATATGGATCCAATATCACTTTCTTAATTTTGGGTCACTTTGACCTACTTTTCACGAAATACATGTCACGTCCTGTGTCTGCTACAACATGCGTAACTTGCTTCCTTCTCGTAGGATTTTCACCAAAGTTTGCCAGTGTGTTCCTTATATGCATCACACTTCATGTGCAGAATTTTGGTTCACTGTGACATACTTTCGACGAAATATAGGTCATGTGCAAAATGTCGAATTGCTGTGACCTGTTTTCGACGATATATATAGGTAATATCCAGTCTCAGCTTCGACGTGCGTATCTGGCTTTTTTCTCGCAGTATTTTCACCAGACCACCAGAATGTTTGTTATATGCATCTAACGTCATGTGCAAAATGTTGGGTTGCTTTGCCCTACTTTCGACGAAATATAGGGTACCTCCGGCCTCCGCTATGACATGCATCCCCCATTGTTAATGACATTAATTTAATGGCTCTTGGGACTGACATTGATGATGGTCAAATCAAAAATCTGGACCTTTAAATATGGCTTGACATGTAGGCAGTAGCGTTCTAGTGAAATTATAAACTTGTATGACAATTTTTCATCTTTGCAAAGATCATCAGGTGAGCAATTCAATGTCATTTTGGCCCTCTAGTTTAGAGCATGACTGTAAGCTTTATTTTTCAATTGAAATCCACCACATTTGTACAACCAGTAGTGCGATACAGGCCCTCAAACAGGTTCGAAATGATTGTTCCCTAAACTTAATGGACGTGTAACAACTGATGACCTTATGTACCTCTACATCACACATTGTTGATTGCCTAATTTATTACAGAATTGTGGCTCTTTGACTTTTCCACTCTTATATTGTATAATGTCCCATAACAACTGACGACGTTTTGTCCATATACATCTCACATTGTTGATTGCCTAATTTGTTACTAGGCCTTGCATAACTTTGTTACTAGGCCTTGCATAACAAGTTAGAGAATTCACATTTTAATACCTCGTGAGACGCTGCTGTCAATCAATCAATTATGAACACGACTGGAGGGAAATGCGTGTAACTAACTACACGCGGTGTATAAAATGTACATTCGCCTCTGACTAGTATTGCATGTCTACCTACAGTCCCTGCCTAAATTAATGTTGCAAAAACTTTGATGATGGTCAAATCAAAAATCGGGACCTTTAAATATGGCTTGACATGTAGGCAGTAGCGTTCTAGTGAAATTATAAACTTGTATGACAATTTTTCATCTTTGCAAAGATCATCAGGTGAGCAATTCAATGTCATTTTGGCCCTCTAGTTTAGAGCATGACTGTAAGCTTTATTTTTCAATTGAAATCCACCACATTTGTACAACCAGTAGTGCGATACAGGCCCTCAAACAGGTTCGAAATGATTGTTCCCTAAACTTAATGGACGTGTAACAACTGATGACCTTATGTCCCTCTACATCACACATTGTTGATTGCCTAATTTATTACAGAATTGTGGCTCTTTGACTTTTCCACTCTTATATTGTATAATGTCCCATAACAACTGACGACGTTTTGTCCATATACATCTCACATTGTTGATTGCCTAATTTGTTACTAGGCCTTGCATAACTTTGTTACTAGGCCTTGCATAACAAGTTAGAGAATTCACATTTTAATACCTCGTGAGACGCTGCTGTCAATCAATCAATTTTGAACACGACTGGAGGGAAATGCGTGTAACTAACTACACGCGGTGTATAAAATGTACATTCGACTCTGACTAGTATTGCATGTCTACCTACAGTCCCTGCCTAAATTAATGTTGCAAAAACTTTGATGATGGTCAAATCAAAAATCGGGACCTTTAAATATGGCTTGACATGTAGGCAGTAGCGTTCTAGTGAAATTATAAACTTGTATGACAATTTTTCATCTTTGCAAAGATCATCAGGTGAGCAATTCAATGTCATTTTGGCCCTCTAGTTTAGAGCATGACTGTAAGCTTTATTTTTCAATTGAAATCCACCACATTTGTACAACCAGTAGTGCGATACAGGCCCTCAAACAGGTTCGAAATGATTGTTCCCTAAACTTAATGGACGTGTAACAACTGATGACCTTATGTCCCTCTACATCACACATTGTTGATTGCCTAATTTATTACAGAATTGTGGCTCTTTGACTTTTCCACTCTTATATTGTATAATGTCCCATAACAACTGACGACGTTTTGTCCATATACATCTCACATTGTTGATTGCCTAATTTGTTACTAGGCCTTGCATAACTTTGTTACTAGGCCTTGCATAACAAGTTAGAGAATTCACATTTTAATACCTCGTGAGACGCTGCTGTCAATCAATCAATTTTGAACACGACTGGAGGGAAATGCGTGTAACTAACTACACGCGGTGTATAAAATGTACATTCGACTCTGACTAGTATTGCATGTCTACCTACAGTCCCTGCCTAAATTAATGTTGCAAAAACTCATAGTTCCTAAGATCTAACATGGCTAATAATATATGTAGGTCTATGGATCTAAATAAGTGTATTTTCATCATCCAGAAAGCTGATACGCTTTACAGAAAATCGTGACAGTTGCGGAATTTCTTCACTGAAAAAATGTCATATCCCATTCATACAATTTATGGTATTCAGTATCTATCAAGGCACACCGTGTGAAGATAGTTAAACACATTTTTCCCCAGCCGTGTCAAAATTGACTGACGGCAGCGTCTCACGAGGTGAACCGTGGATCGAGGTCATTGGGTGCTGAAATGTCATTGATGTCGCTACCGACTTCGCTTGTCACAAAATGGGGAAACTCTAACCTGTTGTGCAAAGTGTAATACTACGCGACACGAAATGAAGTTATATTAATCTAAAACAATAACACGGTGCCGAGCAGAACACATGTTGACAGGTCAATCTGGTGACGTACAGTTTTCATTGGCCAACAGTTACACGCTGGCAACATCAAGGGCCAATCCGAACTGATCAAGCAGGCTCTCAAAAGGCCACGTTTGATCAGGGTCTTGATGCGCTTTAAATTGATCATATAAACAATTGTCATTTTCAACAGGGCGAGAACAACAGTACAGCACAGACAAACTTTTGATCTGCCGCAAATAGGAGTTTCTCTAACTTGTTGTGCAAGACGTAGTATAGATTTATGGCCCTTTCATCGACTTCATATTCTCCACTCTGTAATGAACTTCATGTGACTTTCACTTGAAAAGTTTTCATGTATTGTTATAACACTTGACATACAGTTCACATGTGATGATATGATTTATCAATTGTTATATTTGCTTTACTTAGAAGAATGTTCACGTTAAAAAAACTAACTGCTATTTAAGACATTATTTACCCCCCACGAAGTCAGAGGGATAAAGATTTGGCGGTGTCCGTACATCCGTTTAACAGAGTTTACAGGAGCGCGTTGTGTGTCTTTTTTTGTCTATAAAGTATACTTGTGTGACTTTTTTTCTTGTGTGACTGAAACACAAGCATGTCTCTATGCGCAGGAAATAGTCTATTTCTTCTTTTTTCCGTCCATCCATAACAATTATCGTGTCCGCTCTGTGACTCGCACATGCATGGAGGGATTTGAAATAATTTGGCACAAATACTCACCTCATCAAGAAGACATGCAGAACCCCAAACCTGTGTTTGTATCTTCAAGGTCATAAAGGTTATATACTCCTTATATGCATATAATAAAGTGCATTTCGTGTCCGCTCTATAATTATTCCCCCGACGGATATTGCGTTGTCCGTACGTCCGTCTGTTCATTCTTCATTTGTCCGTTAATTTGAGAGTAGAGCTTGTGCCGTGGTCCGGTGTCCGTCGTCGGTCGGTCCATAAACGTTTTATTGTAGCGACTACTCTTCTGAAACGACTGGATGGATTTTCATGGAACTACTGAAATCCTAGCAAAAAAGCAAAAACTCACATTGATGTGCAATTTAAGATGATCAGCATGACATGATGTTGGTCCTTATCGAAAATCATTTTGATTTGATGTTAAACATGGCTGCCAGCAGCCATCTTTGTTTACATAGAGTTATGTAGTAAAAACTTATAGCGACTACTCCTCTGAAGATTTACATGAAACTTCACCGGAATGTTGCTCTTGATGTCTAGTTGATGCTAGCAAACAGTCGCGTTGATGTAAAATCCAAGATGGCCACCAAAGCTAAAAATAGATTTTTAAAAAACAAGTTTGTAGCGACTACTTTTTGAAAACTATAAGCGACATTGATATGGGACTTTTTCAAAGGTGATCAGCTGGACATTATGTTGGTCCTTATCGAACATTATTTTGATTCAACGTTAAACATGGCTGCCAGTGACACCGCACATTTTCGGACAGAAAATATCGCCGAAAGTTCAGAAGAAATATCGTCAATTACAAACTTTTTTTCATGCATTTGTTTTGAGTGCCAAAGGTCCATCTTATCAAACAAATAAGGAAACGCAACTCTAATTATTATTATCACCTCTGGTCAGTTATCCGCAACTTGTAGTTTCGATCATGTTTTCAATCGAGTGTCAACCATATTTTAAACACGCAATAGTCTGACTGTAACGGAAGCTATGATTGGTCAGTTGTTTAGCTATACGCAATCTCATTGGATAAGACATGTGTATTCCCTGTGCAGTCTAATTTGTAAACAAGAATGGCGGGCGGGGTGCGAAATTTCCCTCGAGGGGATATCATAACAGGAGGCAAGCATGCTCCCCGTGGTGTTTCCGTTGGTATGGATCAAGGCAATTAATATAATCCCTTGCCAGTGGCGGCGGGTAATTGATTGATTGATTAACAAATTATATTGATGAGCCGTATGACGCACAATAGATCAGTGTCGATGGGCCATTTGTAATTTTATGCGACTATGGCGCAAGGCAGGTGCCTATCCCAATGACTGACTATAAGTGATATTGATATGGGACTTTCTCTAAAATGATCAGCATGACATGATGTTGGTCCTTGTTGAAAATCATTTTGATTCAATCTTTGTTTACATAGAGTTATATAGTAAAAACTTGTAGCGACTACTCCTCTGAAACTGACAGATTTTCATAGAAATGCTCGATCTAGCTATCAAAACCTATCAGTTGAGCTTCAAGGTCATTGATCTCATGTTTTATTTTTTATATGTACTTTGTAGTTTCTTTTTTATACCTCCCGCAAAGTGGGTGGAGCGGGGTGTATACTGGAATCACCTTGTCCGTCCGTAGACACAATTCTTGTCCGGGCTATTTCTCAATAGCTGTTTCTTGGAATTTTGCGAAACTTGCTAGGAAGTATCAATATCAAGAGGACATGCGCATACTATGATGACATTCCGGTTCAATAATTTTCCACTGAGTTGTGACCCTTTGTAGTTCTAATATCTGTCCATAGACGCAATTTTCCTGTTCTATTTTTATATCTACTTCTTCTTAACTCCATTAGCTCAATCTGTGCCATCATTTCTCCTGAATCTTCTATGTTTTTACTATATTGATGTTTGCACATTGCATCACTTCAATATCAAGCCCAGTTACCGACGTCATCAGCAGGTGCACGCAAGTGCACGAGATGATCATCCATAATGAAGATTTGTCTCAACTCGGTATGTAAACACACACATATCAGCTCTAATTCTCAGTCCATAAAAATATAATTGTGCCTAAAGTATGCCAATCAATGGTTAAAAGACTCGGTTAATATTCACTTCTGCTAATAACTAGCGGATTGAGAGCAGAATCAAAGAAAGTTATTTTAGCTAGATGATCGATTCTCAGCGGAGTTTTTTTATTTTTGTTATATTTTTGGGCTTTATAATCATGTGATAATGTCATGTATTGACCTTTCACACACACCGATTACAGATACGATATATAAAACCTAGACAGTAGTCATTTAGATCATTTAATTTATGAAAATGATTCTCCGCTGAGCTTGGCAACGAGACAATACTCCGCCTAGCCAAATTTTACACATGATCTCTTAAGTTATTTTGTCTTTATTTTATTGGTTTGAATCAGTATTTTTTATGCCTTTATTATGTATATGTATAAGAATTATATATAGTGAATACGAGTACAATGAACGCCATTTTTCTTTTGTGTACAGTAGGTCTACGTTATAAACTGGACATTTGAAACCATTGTAATCGTGATAAAACCGTTGGCTCTTTTTTTGCGGGGTGGGGGGGGGGGGGGGGGGGGGGGGGGGGGGGGGGAAGGTAAAAACGTCATTTAAGTGTTTGCAGTTGTTGTGGTAATATGGCATTTTATGATTTCAGTAGAAAAGTGGTCACGCTTCACCGAGCTGTTCACAACATTCTCATTAAAATCAGATCCAAAATATTCGCTCCACTACTTTCCGCTATTTAGATATGACCATATTACATACCGGGTCACCTCAGATTGACCTTTCATCTAATCAATATTCATGAGAAGATCAACTAAATTCAGCCAATGAAATCGCGCGTTTCATTTATAATTCACATGAAATTAAAACTTATTCTATTCGAGTGAACTGAACAAACGCAAATCTACATATCCGAATAAAGATAAAAGTCTTCGTGTGTTATTGCTGTGTTATTGCACGATACATTCAGAGAAATGCACTGAATGGTATGTTTTACATCAAGATACGAAGAAAGTCATGGGCACGGTCATGTATTTTTCCACCGAAATTATTACGACACTACATAGCCTAAATAGTATGACATAATACATGTGGCCCGATTAGCTCAGTCAATAGCGTGCTCAACCGCGGAATTACCAGTATAATTTTAGTGTGTGGGTTCAATCCCACGAATCGGTAAAAATATTTGTACCGCTATTAAATTCCGTCAAGTTTACAGTATTTTTTTATCAAGTAATATTCAATAATGGTTGGTGTATTATGTTTGTCAACGCAATTCGTTTGTGTTTTATAAGCTAAAAGTTACGGACATTGTCTCTTTCAATAGCAAGTGTAGACGTTTACTGCTCATTGCGACATGCGCAGTGAAGCTGTCAATACCTAACAATTTTGTAGGCTGAAATCTGATTGGCTAATCGTAAGGTCAATCTGAGGTGACCCAGTATATAATATGGTCAGATCTAAATAGTGGAAAGTAGTGGAGCGAATATTTTGGATCTGAATTTAATGAGATTGCTGTTCACAAGTTCATGTGAATGTGGCTGTGTGCAGTGTATCAACGTGTGCATATCGACGTCATTTTCATTGAGAATTTTATTAAACTGTAGTAACTTCCCATCGATCGGACCACCGTGAAATCGAAGGCAAAATTTATCAAAATATCAGCCTATTCTTAAACAAGACTCAAACATTAAGATTTACTAGTGAATGCGAAACTGGGAACCAGTAAAAATTGAACCATATCTGCTTCCGTCAAGGAAGTAAATGTATGAAGGTTTGAATATGAGAAAGTTAAACCGTTTATTGAACAACAAATGAATGGAATAAAACAATACAGACTTACATCCATCCATCACATTAACTGAAAAATATTTGAGATAAATCATTAATTTCAGGTGGGGAGGAGTCGTGGCACAGGAAATTGCGTCTTTTGATTATTACCTTAATAGAACTATTATTATAATTAATTATGAAGAACTGTAAGGGGACATTTTAGTGATATTTTTTCTAAGGTGAAGCAGATGTTTATAAATGTATCAAATATATACACCTTGTACGCTGTCGCGCGCAAAAATGAATTAACTATCTGACAATACCACTCTTCCTACGATCTCTTGTCAACCTGCCAAGATATCGAAGTCAAAAGTCACAAAAGTGCAATTTAAATATACTCATCATTTGTCTGATCTTGTCTGGATATCCGGTCAACATTCCAGAATTACGTATCTGTCATTTTCGGCAGTCGGATGCAATTGAGATATCGCGATTGAACTACTGACGTCATTATTTCTGCATTATGACAGAAGTAGTTCAATCTCAGTATCTCGAGTACATCACTATGATCAGATTGCCGAAAATAGCAGAAACATAATTTGGAATATGGGTCACACTAGTAGGACATAACCAATATGGTGACATTCGATATATACATTTGAGTAATGCTGCGTAACAGTGTACGAGATGTTGTGAACGGATTATTTTTTGCCTTGGTCTAAGAAACAGAACACATTTCCGATATATTCTGGAAGAAATCAATTAAATCATTATTCAAAGCCCCTTGGAATTGAACTTGCTGACGAAATACATTATGTAATAAGTATTTGGGAGCCTATTATCTCTGAACCGATGCAGTTTCGATATGTTTGTGTCAGACATGAATAACAGATAACTTATAGAGAAAGAGTATACAATCAATACTCATGTAACTGACTACATCAGGGGTCTGGCGATTGGGCGAAGTCACTTGAATTTTAAATTTCGCTCTAATTTAACCGACTTCGTTTTTTAATCCATGTGTGGCAAAATTTGAGTTGTCGACAATAAGCAAAACTGCGAACTTCTGGGTGTTTTATTGACGTCTAATTATGAAGCGTGAGTTTGTTTTAATTGTGATTGTTTTATTGACGAGAGAAATCAACGGAAATGTATTGTATCCTACGATTAGTCATAGACATCAATAACGTATCTATGTCTATGGATTAGTTAATGATTTTGTTTTTTGTTACTCAATGCGGGTATGAATGAAAACTAAGTTTGGGGTTATTATTGAATAATTAGTATTTTTCAATAAAAATGAAACGAAGACCAGAATAATATTGCATTCAGTCAACATGTCTGTCAAGTTGGTTGAAAATGCATCTAAATCTCACTCCGGTCAAAGATGCAAAGCTGATGAACGTCTGCCTGGGGAGAAACCGAAACAAAATAATACGAGTTTTACGATTTCAGTTGGTATGTTCAAGACGAAAACTTGTTTTGGCACTGTTCATTTTGAAGTCGTAAGGCCGTGAGAAATTAATAATAATAATAATAACAAAATAATTATAATAATAATAATAATACATGCTTTATTAGTATTATGCACATTATTTTTGTTAATTATAGCAGTAATAATCCCAATACAAATAATTAATAAAACAACATGCAATATTTAATCGTCCATCTCATGTTGACCGAGCTTCAAGTCTCCCTGTTTTTGAAAAACTTCTCCCTATTTTGACTGGAGGGAGAAGTCACTTCTCCCTGTTTTTGGAGTCTGGCTTGACCACTGCTACATAAGCCTAAAAATGGCTGACAGAGTTAGTAAATATTCATGTTTTGAAAACAAATGAGTGTATTATTCGCTATTTTAAGACAATTAAAAGAAAGCAACATGAGTTTGTCAGTTGTCACAGTCTTCGAAATAAGCCGGTAGCCCGAAGCCCGCAGTCAGTAAAAATCATGTCGGGCATGCTAATTTTGCAAGCGGGCATGTTAAAAATGAGACGAAAATGCCAAAATGAATCGGAATGAAATCGGACCCAAAAATTAACGACAGCTTGTAAACTAATTTAAAAGTCAATTTATTTTGTTTAAGTCAATTTATTTTGTTTATACTTCGCCGGAAACAACTCCCGGTTTCAGAACAGACTGGTTTTCAATTTTATTTTGTTTTCGAACGACATTTGGGATATGAATCAATACAGCGATGTAAACCCGACTGATGATGAACTGAAGATCATTTCTGGTCTATTTTGTAACCTACATGTACGATGAGCTTTCTTCATTATTTCGAAAGAGCGTAACCCGGCAGAAAAAAGTAATGCAGACGTAAGTGACTAAAAAAACAACACTTATGAAACAGAGAACCTGTAATTTTCAAACCCAATGACTGAGAATAAAGTGTCAAAACAATCAAGTTCTTTATTTTATTTTATTATTTATGATATTATTCTATAGAACATGTAACTTTCTGTGACAATATACATATTTCACGGTGGGGAATCAAGGGCACCATAAAGCTATTGTTATGCATTAAAATTGTCACCGTGCATTTTCCGTTACGGTGCCCAGCGCAGAAATTGTCGCCAAAAGGTGAGTGAAATTGTGTTTTTGTTTTATCAAGACGTTTATGTCCAATTCCCCAAAATCGGGGAATGTCATTCCGGACAAATATGTCCAACCTTTATTTTGAAAGCAAAATAATTGAAAAAATGCCAAAATCTAATCGTGTAGAGTGTTTGGACTTTGCGAGAGTTCATTGTTGATTTGTCAAAATCAGAATTTTGTGACCATTCTTCAACGATCTGCAGGTCTACGCTAATATTTGACCTTCATACAACTCTGTAATGGACAGACTGATGCTCTGGTACAAAAAACTGAATATTATATGCCATATAAAGTGCTATAAACCCATTTTTTGAAACGTCGTCGTGCCCAGGTCGAGACTATGGTGCCCTGGTCCCGACACGGATAAAACTCTGCAGAAGCAATGTAAGATCAATTGTGTCATATACATTACGTTAAACTATTTGCAGGAGTTATTTCGCAAAATAATCAATACATTTGATGAATAATGGTAGGCCTGCAAAGTCCCGCAAATCAACATTGTAACGTTTTAAGTTGCTTGTGCAGAGTTTTATCCTATTTTCTTTAAGTTTTAGTATTGAGGGCCTTTTTGCGGGCTTAAACTTTTCGGAATTTGTGTAGTACATACATCCACTTAGAAAAACAAGATATGAGTGAAAAGATGTAGCCATACCGACTGCTACGAAACAGACAATTTGCGCACAAAAGGGCATGTCGCAGTTGACATTAGCGGATGGTAACATGAATAGTCAGGTGTATCAGGACAAGATAGTTAATGATATCGAGATGCATCGTGAATGTTTAATGTTTTCCTGAGAAGAATTACAAATCTCAACACATTAATGCAGCGTGCCATGATTCCCAAATTACTTAAACGTTCCTTACCGATCAAGGTATCAAGTACTGGCTTGGCTGTCCAGTTCGCCTTATAGTTATGTCCTATAGAGACTATTTGGTGGATAATTAATGGGAACATGAACAGAGTTCGAAACAAAAAGCAGGGATTGTGGAGGGATGGACTAATTGGATAATTTAGCAGTTTGAAGTTGAATTAAGTTCCCTACAAACACATTTTAAAACAGGTCAAGTCAATTCAAATATTTATTTAGTGGATACCTGTGTATATTTTATTAAATGTGACCGTTTTTTTTTCTTTTAAAGTTACTTGCACTGGGCACCATGTCGCGACCTGGGCACCATAGTCTCGACCTGGGCACCACGACGTTTCAAAAAATGGGTTTATAGCATTTTATATGGCATATAATATTCAGTTTTTTGTACCAGAGCATCCGTCTGTCCATTACAGAGTGGTATGAAGGTCAAATATTAGCGTAGACCTGCAGATCGTTGAAGAATTGTCGCAAAATTTTGATTTTGACAAATCAACAATGAACTCTTGCAAAGTCCAAACGCTCTACACAATAAGATTTTGGCATTTTTAGCTCTACTGGCCAAGGGCCAGCAGAGCTTATGGGATGGCGAGTTGTCCGTCGTCCATCCGTCGTCTGTCCATTGTTAACTTTTGTCTTGTGACCAATCTAGGGCCTTCATTTTTCATCGGACATTTACCAAACTTTAACAGGTTGTTAATATCAATGAAAGCTTGGACAAGTTCGAAAACCAGCTAAATCGGATCAGTAGCACCGGAGTTATGGCCCTTGTTTTTTCTGAAAAATGCTATTTTCTGCCTTGTGAACACTCTAGGGCCTTCAATGTAAATCGGATCTTTACTTAACTTTGCCAGTGTCTTTATGTCAATGAAAGCTCGAACAAGTTCGAAAACCGGCAAGAACGAAATAATTTCAACGGAGTTATAGCCCTTGTTTTGCTGAAAAATGCCATATTAAGCCTTGTGAACTCTCTAGCACCTTCATTTATTATTTGATCTTTACCAAACTTGCACAGATTGTTAATATCAATAAAAGCTCGGTTAAGTTCGAAAACCAGCCAAATCGTATTAGTAACACCGGAGTTATGGCCCTTGTTTTTTTTGAAAATTGCTATTTTTTGCCTTGTGAATGCTCTAGCACCTTCATTTAATTTTTGATCATTACCAAACTTGCAAAGATTGTTAATACTATTTATAGCTTGGACAAGTTCGAACATCAGCTGATTTGGGTCAGTAACACTAGAGTTATGGCCCTTGTTTTTTCTGAAAAAAATCCATTTTCTGCCTTATGAACACTCTAGCACCTTCATTTATTATTTGATCTTTACCAAACTTGCACATACTGTTAATATCAATGAAAGCTCGAACAAGTTCGAAAACCAGCTAAATCGGATCAGTAACACCGGAGTTATGACCCTTGTTTTTTCTGAAAAATGCTATTTTCTGCCTTGTGAACACTCTAGGGCCTTCAATATTAATCGGATCTTTACTTAACTTTGCCAGTGTCTTTATATCAATGAAAGCTCAAACAAGTTTGAAAACCGGCAAGATCGAAATAATTTCAATGGAGTTATGGCCCTTGTTTTGCTGAAAAAATGCCATATTAAGCCTTGTGAACACTCTAGCACCTTCATTTATTATTTTATCTTTACCAAACTTGCACAGATTGTTAATATCAATGAAAGCTCGGACAAGTTGAAGACCAGCTAGATCGCACTATTAACAGCGGAGTTTTTGCCCTTGATATAGTAAAAAAATGCTATATTTTGCCTCGTTAAGACGCTAGGGGCTTCATTGTTCATCCAATCTTTACCAAACTTTATCAGATTGTTAATATCAATGAAAGCTCGGACAAGTTCGAAAACCAGCCAGATTGGACCAGTATCGGCGGAGTTATGGCCCTTGATTTAATTAAAAATGCTAAATTTTGCCTCGTTAAAACGATAGGGCCTTCATCTTTCACTCAATCTTTACCATACTTTACCAGATTGTTACTATCAATGAAAGCTCGGACAAGGTCGAAAACCAGCCAGATCGGACAAGTATCAGCGGAGTTATGGCCCTTGATTTAGTTCAAAATGCTATATTTTTCCTCGTTAAGACAATAGGGCCTTCATTTTCGTCCTATATTTACCAAACTTTACCACATTGTTAATGTTGTTGAAAGCTCGAACAAGTTCGAAAACCAGCCATATTCGACCAGTAACAGCGGAGTTATGGCCCTTGATTTAATTTAAAATGCTATATTTTGCCTCAAGACGATAGGGGCTTCATTGTTTATCCGATCTTTACCAAATTTTATCAGATTGTTAATATCAATGAAACCTTGGACAAGATTGAAAACCATTCGTATTGGACTAGTAACAGCAGAGTAATGGCCCTTGATTTAGTTCAAAATGCTATATTTTGCCTCGTTAAGACGATAGGGGCTTCATTGTTCATCCGATCTTTACCAAACTTAACCATCTTGTTAATATCAATGAAAGCTTGGATCAGTTCGAAAACCAGTCAGATCGGACTAGTAACAGTGGAGTTATGGCCCTTGATTTAGTTAAAAAAGGCTATATTGTGTATCGTTAAGAAGATAGGGTCTTCATTTTTCATCCTATCTTTACCAAAAATTACCAGATTGTTAATATCAATGAAAGCTCAGAAAAGTTTGAAAACCAGCCAGATTGGACCATTTACACAGGAGTTATGGCCCTTGATTTTATTTTCTGAAATATGCTATATTTTGGCCTCATTAAGAAGAAAGGGCCTTCATTTGGCCAAATTTCATTGAAATTGTTCAGGGATGATCAGTACCAAGCCTAGTTGTACATATCGTCACTGTGTTCCAGTTGAATGATTTTGGCGGAGTTATGTCCCTTTAAAGGCTTTAATACACAAACTTTGTCCTGACTAGTCTTCCTGAACCCCTGGCCGGATTTAAACAAAACTTTTTAGGGATGATCAGTTTCAGGTCCAGTTGTGCAAATCTTTGCCGTGTTCTGGTTGAATGATTTTTGGCAGAGTTATGGCCCTTTAAAGGTTTTAATACATAAACTTTGTCTGGACTATTCTCCTGAACGTCTCCCCACATTTCAACGAAACTTTACAGGGATGATCAGCACCAAGCTTAGTTGTGTATATCATCATCGCATTCCGGTTAACAGATTTTTGGTGGAGTTATGGCCCTTTAAAAGTTTTTGATACACAAACATTTTCCGGGCTAGTTTTCCTGAACCCCTGGCTGGATTTTAACGAAACTTGACAAGGACAATCAGTACCAAGCCTAGTTGCCTATATCATCACCATGTTCTGGTTGAACGATATTTGAAAGAGTTATAGCCCTTTGTGCATAAACTTTTTCTTTAGCCAGTAGAGTGTCCTTGTTTCAATTATTTTGTTTTCAAAATATTTGTCCGGAATGACATTCCCCTATTTTGGGGAATTGGACATAAACGTCTTGATAAAACAAAAACACAATTTCACACTCACCTTTTGACGACAATTTCTGCGCTGGGCACTGTAACGGAAAATGCATGGTGGCAATTTTAACGCATAACAATAGCGTTATGGTGCCCTTGATTCCCCACCGTGTATTTGTTTAAATTACACTTAATAAATTCGGGTCAGTAGAAATGTGTTCGGCTAGTAAATGTTTGTTAGTCACATGCCCGATGGGCTAGTAGGTCAGAAAGTTTTTCGTGAAGACTGTTGTTATTTTAATTGCAGAGCTTTAGACAAACTTCCATGTTAAAGTGTATTTTACCTCCTAAATAAATCTGCAGTGCTGATACAGATTATTTTTACTTTTTCACTCCCAATTTTTTTTTTCTTGCTAATTTCTTAAGTTTTAATACTCCCAAAAATTGCTTATCTGGAGTTCTGTTAGTAAAGTATTAGTTTTTAGCTTTACTGGCCTCAAGAAGATAGGGCCTTCATTGATCATCCGATCTTTACCAAACTCTACCAGGTTGTTAATGTCAAGGAAAGCTTGGACAAGTTTGAAAACCAGCCAGATCGGACTAGTAACAGCGGAGTTATGGCCCGCTAAGACGATAGGGCCTTCATTTTTCATCCGATCTTTACCAAACTTTACCAGACTATTAATGTCATTGAAAGCTCGAACAAGTTAGAAAACCAGTCAGATCGGACCAGTAACAGCGGAGTTATGGCCCTTGATTTAGTTAAAAATGCTATATTTTGCCTCGTTAAGACGATAGGGCCTTCATTTTTCATCCGATCTTTACCAGATTGTTAATGTCAATGAAAGCTCTGACAAGTTTGAAAACCAGCTAGATCAAACCTGTAAATGCGGAGTTATGGCCCTTGATTTAGTTAAAAAGGCTATATTTTGCCTCGCTAAGACGATAGGGCCTTCATTTTTTATCCGATCTTTACCAAACTTTACCAGATTGTTAATGTCAATGAAAGCTTGGACAAATACGAAAATCAGCCAGATCTGACCAGTAGCAGCGGAGTTACGGTCCATCGTAACACCCCAAATCCCACCAAATTCCCACAAATCCAACCAAATCCCCCAAATTCCCCCAAATCCCACCATAAACCCCCAAAAGCATACCTCAACCCCCAAAATTCTCCAAACATGACTTTATATATTGTTTTAAGTATAAAAAATACTAACTTATTGCCTTAAATGGTTATTCCAAGCGTACCTTTGATTCGATCGGTATACATTTTTTTCACACATTCGTAACAACTACACAAAAAATAGGACAGTCGGTGAAAGTAATCACTCATATGGGAGTATAATGCATTTTAATTACAGCAATAATTGATATAGCAATATTAGTTATTCAATTACAAATAAAGCAATCAACGCTTATTTGGTTAAGTGATATACTATTAATTTTTGTTATAAAGCATTATTACAAATAAAGCAATTAGAAATCATGAAACTGCTTATTGAAATAAATCACTCAGTGAGTGAAATATCATAATAACCCAAGCGCAATTGGTAAATTAAAGGTATATAAATATTAATATGTCAAAAGTATATTTCATAGACACTTTATACCTATACCAAAATGACACGATTTGCATTATTTGGAGATAGTTATATTTCCAGATTGGAAACGTTTACCAACATTAATATGGAATTACCAGGAGTCTGTCGTATTTTTGGTGTTCCTGGCATGTCGACGCAGCAAAAATTCGAAGACAAGTTCAGTGAACTTCTAGACTACCAGCCAGATGTCTTCATTAACCTCGGCGGCAACGACATAAATAGAGCGTCTTTGGCAGAAGAAGTGTTCCTCCGTTTTAGAGAAATCTTTTTAGGACCCATTTTACTTTACAAAGATGCCACTTATAAAACCTATAAAAGCTTTCTTGAACACGTGGCGACAGAACTTGACACAGAAATTAATGATTTAGAATTAAGACTTTCAGAAAATATGGAATTTGGACCCGACGACGAACGAGCCTTGACAAAAGCCATGGAACACGTGTTTCCACAAGCAACTCGGTACCTGTGTACAAAACACTTGAAAGACAATATTAGACACTATTGCCAGAATAAAGTAGGAATGGAAAAGAATGAGCGCGAATCAGTTACCGAGAGGCTATTTGGCACAGGTGGCATTGTCGATGCTGAAACGACAGTAGACTTTGTAAATCGGTCAGCAGATCTTGTAAACAGCGTCGGAGAAAAATATCCTGTATTCTCCAATTATTTTGAAAAAAACTAAAATCTAGATTAAAGTCACACGTTTCTGAATCAAACCGCAAAAAAAGAAGAAAAAAACTTTGGACTAACAATAACGCAGAATCGCTAAATAACATTTTGAAACAATCAGTCAACTGGCAGCCGCAACATATGCAAGAATTAATAGACAAGCTTTACGGAGTCACAGAACTGCAGTTCATGGATTACAGAAGCGCGCTACATGATACTGGTAATTACCGCCTTGCAAGATTCGAAACTCATTATCTTGTTATTGACGCACTTTGGAGATGTAAATCGGAAGAAGCGAAGAAAACACGTTCCAATGTTTCCTGTCCGACACTAAGCGTAAAAAAAACCCCGCGTACACTCAATCAAGTGACGGGAAATACTCATTAGTAGTCAAGGCTAAGGGCACAGCCAAAAAACCGGGCCATCGCAAAAGACCCGTGAACGAGCGAGCGGAGAAAAGACACTAGTGAAAAATAGTCATGTTAAAGAGAGAACAATGTACATATCAACAGGCTGACATCATATCTGTTTCTCACTCCTTGTATATTGAACACATTATTTCATATTTAAATGCCTCTTAAAGGGACACATGACAATCTTGATGTGCATATTAACTAAAAGATTTATTTTATACATATTACCAGCTGTTGATGTTATTGCACCAAGCATGCATGTTTAAAGTCAAAATGAAACGGGATTAATAAATCGAGATTCTAATTTAAATGTCCAATGAATACATCAAGATTACCATGTGCCCCTTTAAATATTATAATAACTATTCTGGTTTATTAGCCTATAAAAAATGTTAAGCATAATAATAATATATCTTTCTCAACCATTCAACAGTTACTATTAAAAAAACAAAAACATTATGTTAAAAAAACACTTAGTACACAACTGGTTTACAGTGGAATCTAGAATATGTGTTAAGAAAGTATTAGTGAACGTGTAGCTCCTGTATGTTCAGAAAAAAGATAATCACAAAGAAATAATTGTGAAAAAAAGAACAAAAAAAAGATAAACAAAAAAATGAAACAAATATAAATGCTACATGTATCTATTTTATTTATATTACACTTTTATTGTTTAAATATGTTTACCACATAATATTATACTGTTTCTTTAAGGGGGAGTTCATCAGGATTTTCACTAAGAAATCCATTCTGCACAATAATACGTGCTAGGGTTAATTTCAGCATTTTTCGTCCTAGATATGCTGTTTGCAAAGTTTAGACATTAAAAAAATGGTTCTAACATCATATTTTGATTGATATATTGCTTTATTATGGACTGGAACATTTTTATAATTTAAGAGATTTCTAGAAAAATCCTGATGTACCCCCTTTAAATAGTTATTACATGAATGTACCTGTAATTAATGCATTGTTTAGGATATCAGCTTATATCCTATAGTTCCTCGGTAACGGGCTGGTTACCTCAAGTGACCAGAGTCGTTGGGCCATTGTGGTAGCTGAGTGCTACAGGTATAATGCTTGTATCCACTATTGTTTAAACATGTTTACCACATATAATGTTTCTTAAGTAGTTATTACATAAATGTACCTGTAATTAATGCGTTGTTTAGGATATCAGCTTATATCCTATAGTTCCTCGGTAACGGGCTGGTTACCTGAAGTGACCAGAGTCGTTGGGCCATTGTGGTATCTGAGTGCTATAGGTATAATGTTATTGTCCAAATGTGCTATAATTATATATACAATGTAATTATATAATATTTAACATGTGTCTACATTATCATTATCTAATTGGTTGTAAAAAACAAAAACAATCAGTTTTGATTATTTTTAATTGATATTTCAAAATAAAAATTATCTGTTTTAAAAAACTGCATTGATAATAAAAAAAAAAAAGGCTGGTTTAATGTTTGGTTTTTAATAGATTTTATTAAAATCCAAAAAGTCCTAGTCACACCTCCACGTGGTACCAGCTGGAAACTATAGATGCTATATCTATAGGCTAACGTGACAGGGCAAACTAAATATTAAATATTACCCTATATAAAATATTATTTGTTATAATTTTTGTATTTTTATGATGCATTGAATAAAATATCAATACGATTGTAATTTATGTATCCACACTGGTTGGATTGCTATTGTCATGAAGATGTGTGAAAAACGTAAACCGATGATACGTTCGTTATGCTTGAATTATCCATTTTAAGCAATACATGGACTGTTGTACCCTAAATTAATACCTTTTAGCATCTTATGTCAGGTTTGGGGAAAGTTTGCAGGGATTTGGGGTGTTACGACGGACCAGCGGAGTTATGGCCCTTGAATTAGTTAAAAATGCTATATTTTGCCTCGTTAAGATGATAGGGCCTTCATGTTTCATTCGATCTTTACCAACCTTTTCCAGATTGTTAATATCAATGAAAGCTCGAAAACCAGCCAGATCGGACTGGTAACAGCAGAGCTATGTCCCTTGATTTAGTTGAAAATGCTTTGTTTTGCCTTGTTAAGCCTTAGATTTTATTGATTTTTTTTTTATTTACTATTATTTTAAGTAAATGTTGATGTTTTTTACCCTTTTATTTTTAAAATATTTTTCATTCATTTTTAGCTCTACTGGCCAAAGGCCAGGCGAGCTGATGCGATCACTTTTTGTCTGTCGTCCGTCTGTCTGTTAGCAGTTTTATAAAATCGACATTTCCTCTGAAACCGCTTGAAGGATTTGATGAAACTTCATCACAATGTTACTTGGGAGGGCTCCTCTCAAATTTGTGTTTTTCAAACGAAATCTCCTCCGAAACCACTTATTCAGTTGTTGTGATATACCATAAATATCTTGCTTGGGTTTGCCTCTATCAAGTTTGTGTTTTTCGTTATCGTCGAATAATCAAAATGGCTGCCACAGCGACCCAAAGTTTACATAGAGTTATGGAAAATGTTGAAAATTACATCTTCTCTGAAACTGCTTGAAGGATTTTGATGAAACTTAAATCACAATGATCTTTGGGATAGTTCCTCTCAGATTTATGTTTTTGCGGCTGCCAGTCATCCAAGATGACCACCATGGCTAAAACTAGGTCAAATTTAAGGAAATTTCAAACGACATCTCCTCCGAAACCACTTATTCCATTCTTGTGAAACATCATAAACAGTACAGCTCACGCGTAACCCACACTTTACTCGATTCGCCGAGTTTGGTCATATCGAGTTCCGCGCGTATCTACGCGAAGTCTGTGTTTGTACTCGGCGAAAGTACGCCATTGTCGAGTCACTCAAACTCCGAGTTACTCCGCGTAGAATCCAATTAACCATGAGTGCACACCTGTGGCGATTTATTATTGGGATTTTCCGACAACTTTTCAACTTGTCCGATACCGCACTTGAAAAAGCCATCAATCGCCAGAAAAAAGTACAAACAATGAGACGCCAAGTGCATCTTTTATGTGCAAAGTTGACACGACCGATAAATACAATGAATACATTTCGAAACAAATACGTATTTCAAACTTTTAATGCATGTAATCACAAGTTTTGTTCGTTTTTGTTGTCCGAAAGTCACAGTTTTCCTGCCGACATAAATACCCATAATCCTTGGCCATGTATGTGTCTTTTAACAAGGTAGCACTAATAACGGGTTCATGATCCGGAATTCTTTACCATTTTTTCTGATTATTTCTGACTAAAGAACCATCGATGTAATAATAAACAGCAGAATAGTAAAATTTGTTACAAAGAAAGACTAATTAAAAACATAATTATAATTACCGGTATAATAATTACTAATTGAATGTTCTGTTCAGTTGCCTCGAAGCCGGTTACATAAATAGGAACCGCCATATAACTGTCGTGACCCAGTATACATAATCCGGGCATTCAGATTTTCCCACATCCGCTTTTCCAAAACAAAACAAATGTCTTCTGCTTCGATTTTTTTCTAAAGTTATTGAATAATTATGCATTAAAATGACTGCAAGTAGAAAAAGTTGCACTTTTTACCTGTGCAGTTTCGACTCCGGGAACTCCGAGTTTTTCTATGGAGTAATGTGGTGTACTTTCGTGGCGTAAGTAGCGTAAGTACGCCGAGAAGCTTTTCCGACTCGGCGTAGTTTGTAACATCGAAACTCCGCATAATTACGCGATTTGTAAATTCCTAACTCGGCGTGAAAGAGTAAAGTGGGTCTCGCGTGAGCTGTACTGTACATGTTCCTTGGGATTGACTCTATCAAGTTTGTGTTTTTCGTTATTGTCAAATAATCAAAATGGCCACCACGTCAACCCAAAGTTTACATAGAGTTATATAGGAAAAGGCTAAAAATGACATCTTCTCTGAAACCGGTTGAAGGATTTTGTTGAAACTTTATCACAATGATCTTTGGGATAGTGCGCCTCAGATTTGTGTTTTTCGCAGCTGCCACCATGGAAACCTAAGTCAAATTTAAGGAAATTTCAAACATCTCCGAAACCACTTAATCCATCATAATATATGTACATGTTCCTTGTTCATCCGATCTTGACTTAAACTTTACCAGATTGTTAATGTCAATGAAAGCTCGGTCAACCAGATCGGACCAGTAACAGCGGAGTTATGGCTTGATTTAGTTAAAAATGCTATATTTTGCCTCGTTAATACGGTATGGCCTTCATTTTTCATCTGATCTTTAACAAACTTTACCAGATTCTTTAGTTATGGTCCTTGATTTAGTTAAAAAGCTGTTTTTTGCCCGAAACTTTCAAAAAAAAACTAATTGGCAGTCACTCGCTTCATTGATGTTATAAGGACCATGTTAGCAAGTAGAGCGTCCACAGGCCCTCTTGGGCCTTTTGCTTTGTTCATTTTTAGCTCTACTGATCAGAGATCAGCAGAGCTTATGCCGTGGTGCGGCGTCCGTCGTCTGTCCGTCCGTCTGTCTGTCCGTCTGTCTGTCCGTAAACTTTTATTTGTAGCGACAACTCCTCTGAAACTACTAGATTGATATTCATGAAACTTTACAGAAATGTTGCCCATAAAGTCTTGTTGATCCTAGCAAAAATTCATGTTGATGTGAAATCCAAGATGGCCACCAAAGCTAAAAATAGAGTTTTAAAATACAAGTTTGTAGCGACTACTTCTTGAAAACTATAAGTGATATTGATATGGGACTTTTTCTAAAATGATCAGCATGACATGATGTTGGTCCTTGTCAAAAATCGTTTTGATTCAATGTTAAACATGGCTGCCAGCGGCCATCTTTGTTTACATAGGGTTATATAGTAAAAACTTGTAGCGACTACTCCTCTGAAACTACTTGACGGATTGTCATGAAACTTTACAGGAATGTTGCTCTTGATGTCTAATTGATCCTAGCAAAAGTTCAGATCTGCCAGAAATTCAAGATGGCCGTCACAGCTAAAAATAGAGTTTTAAAATACAAGTTTGTAGCGACTACTTCTTGAAAACTATAAGTGATATTGATATGGGACTTTTTCTAAAATGATCAGCATGACATGATGTTGATCCTTGTGGAAAATTATTTTGATTCGACGTTAAACATGGCTGCCAGTGGCCATCTTTGGTTACATAGAGTTATATAGTAAAAACGTGTAGCGACTACTCCTCTGAAACTACTTGACGGATGTTCATGAAACTTCACAGGAATGTTGCTCTTGATGTCTAGTTGATCCTAGAAAAATTTCAGGTCGGCCGGAAATTCAAGATGGCCGCCACAGCTAAAAATAGATTTAAAATAAATAAGTTTGTAGCGACTACTTCTTCAAAACTATAAGAGATATTGATATGGGACTTTTTCTAAAATGATCAGTATGACATGATGTTGGTCCTTGTCGAAAATCGTTTTGATTTGACGTTAAACATGGCTACCAGCGGCCATCTTTGTTTACATAGAGTTATATAATGAAAACTTGTAGCGACTACTTCTCTGAAACAACTTGACGGATTTTCATGAAACTTCACAGGAATGTTGCTCTTAATGTCTTAATTGATCCTAGCAAAATTTCAGGTCGGCCGGAAATTCAAGATGGCCGCCACGGTTAAAAATAGATTTTCAAAAAACAAGTCTGTAGCGACTACTTCCTGAAATCAAAATCAATCAGTAGAGCTTCAAGGTCATTGACCTCTTGTTGTTGTTTTTTCACATCTTGTTGGATTTGACGAAACTAAGCAGGAAGCATTGGTATGATTTCTAGTTGTGCCTATTGCGTTTTTTTTTTCCGGCTCGTTGATTTTTGATGGAGTTACGGCCCCTTGACAGTTTTTACCCCTTAGGGCCATACTCAGGCCCTCTTGTTTTTGCAATGTTTTAAAGTAGTACTGATGGGAATTTTGTGATGACAACCCTTGATATGAGAGCCATTTAAGCCAGTGGAGCATTCACAGGACCTCTTTGGCCTCTTGTTTTAATAATATCAGAAAACATGTAACTCTATTTCCCAGTGGTAGAGTGCTGGGCCCACAAGCGGAAGGTCGTGGGTTCAAACCCCGTAGTTCTTGAGCTGGCTGTAGACACCCCTCCCCCCCCCAGGGGGAATTTTGTAGGGTATGATTATCTGAAAGAACATACATTAAGCTTCAAAATGAGACATGTGTGCCATCTGAGCATTGGGGCTTTAGTGAGTTTTGGGGGGAAACGTTTTTCTAAAAATTAATTCCAGATTTCGGCGATTTTCGTCTAAAAACGAAGTGTTTCCCCCCAAAACTCACTAAAGCCCCAACGCTCAGATGGCACACATGTCTCATTTTGAAACTTACTGTATGTTCTTTCAGAAAATCATAACCTACAAAATTCCCCCTGGCGGGGTGGGGGGTGGGGTGGTAAGGGTTTCTGCTACTAGCTCACAGCCTACCCGCCAGATGCTGGTCTCTCCATTTCATGTTTCATTAACTCATTGCTTATCATTCATCACCATTTCGACAAAAATCCACCTTCTCAGCCCTCAAATTTGCTTCATGAGTAGTTCGTAGCTCACTGCTGTCTTTTGACAGAAATTTGTTGGTTATTCGTATGGCGCTTCTAAGTATGCAATGGCCAGTAGCCTAGTAGTGGCATAGTAGCTTGAATGAGTAACAGAGTACTATGGGGAGGCTGTTTCACAGCAACAGACAATAACATGACATATCAGCAATGTCCCAGAAACAGTGCAATCCAAAGGAAAAAAGAGAAACATCAGGTGAACTGCGGGTGAACAGCGAGAGTCGTCGTAGAAACAGAATATACAGCGGGAAAATGGAACATCCGTCACCTAATGGAGACCTAATGGAGACAATCTTAAAGAAAGTCTTCGTCAAAATGTTATAATTGCAGAATTTATGAATTGTATTACTACGCTGTAGAAGCGGCATTTCAGACTGATCACACGTTGATTTCATGACCCGCGATCACTATTAATCGAGTGGAGAAGATTTCTTTCGAATCCGATTTTGTACAGAAACGATCGCGAATAATGTTGCTCCGAATTAGTAAATGATGGAATATACATACCACAATAAAAAAATATGTGAACAATAATAAAATTAGATGTATTCTTCCTAAAAGGATACTCATACGGCCGATATTTCTATCTGGTGCCAGCGTCGGAATTTAACAATTACAATATGATCCCTTCGAACTCAAGAAGACGCTTTCCGCCAGTTTTGTCAACACAGAGCCATATTCGACACAGAACACAGAACTTATGTTCATAAATGCACTTACACCATGTACACTCAACAGAAAGCCCCTAGTCCATCAGTGCTTTCAGCACTTTGATTAGCTCTACTGATCAAAGATCAGCATAGCTTTACCGTGGTGCAGTGTCCGTCCATCCGTCTGTAAACTTGTTTTGTAGCGACTACTCCTGTGAAACTACTGGATAGATTTTCATGAAACTGTACAGGAATGTAGCCCATGATGACTAGTTCATACTAGCAAAAATTCACATTGATGTAAAATCCAGGATGGCCGCCAAAGCTGGATAGATTTTTAAAAAACAAGTTTGTAGCGATTACTTCTTGAAAACCATAAGTGATATTGATATGAGCCTTTTTCTAAAATCATCAACATGACATGATGTTGGTCCTTGTTGACATGGCACCCAGCGGCCATCTTTGTTTAGATAGAGTTATATAGTAAAAACTTGTAGCGACTACTCCTCTGAAACTACTGGACGGATTTTCATGAACCTTCACAGAATGTTGCTGTTGATGTCTAGTTAATCCTAGCAACAGTTTAGGTCGGCTGGAAGTTAAAGATGGCCACCACGAATACAAATAGATTAAAAAAAGTTTGTAGCGATCACTTTTTGAAACATGTAAGTGATATTGATATAGGACTTTTTCTAAAATGATCAGCATGACATGATGTTGATCCTTGTCGAAAATTATTTTGATTCGACATCAAACATGGCCGCCAGCAGCCATCTTTGTTTACATAGAGCAATATAATAAAAACTTGTAGCGACTACTCTGAAACTAGACGGCATGCCTTGTTGAAAATTATGTTGAATGAACATTAAGCATGGCAGCCAGCGACCATCTTTGTTTACGTAGAGTTATATAGTAAAAACTTGTAGCGACTACTCCTGTTAAACTTCTTGACAGATTTTCATAAAACTTCACATGAATGCTAATCTAGCTATCAAATCCTATCAGTAGAGCTTCAGGGTCATTGACCTCTTGTTGTCCGTTTTTAGAGATATAAAACATAATCCAAGCCTTCCTTCTCTTTGCCAGATGCATTTTGCAAGGCGGCAGTCACAACAGCCTTAATGGAGTTTAACAAAACTTCATCAAAATGTGCAACTCATTGAAAGGAAGCAATGGATTGTTATTCATGTCGGTTGGTCAAAGTTCAAGGTTGCTATTAATTTAAATAAAAAAAAACTCTCAATAAGTTTACGTTCCCTTGAGGGCTGTCTTATGAAATTTGGCAGGATTGAGTAGTGTCCTTTGTTTTAAGATAGGTGGTTACACATATAGGGGACTTGTACTTCGCTGAATTTGCTTGTTTTCACTTGGTTTATTTTTAATGAAGTGTTGGAATTAATGTATAAGCATAACATGCAGCTTCATCTTTCAGATTCAAAAGACATGCTTTAAGAGTTAAGATCAGTGCCCAAAATGGATTATGTAAATATACATTATTTGAAGTAAAATATATTTAAATTTAAGTTGGCTGATTAATTCTTTGTACGCTCTGTGCTGTTGGGAACATCTCTGTAGTGTAAGGAAGCATGCTTTTCTTTCGAAGGAAGCATGCTTTTCTTTCGAGAAAAGAGATCCAGGTTTGAGTCCTGGCGGGGAACCTGGCACACTTACTGAGCTGTACAAACTTCGTTCTAGGATAACCACAACTTTAAAATAAATATATAAATTATGATAAAATTGTTCATTAAACAATTATACTAGTGTTAAAAATATCATTGCATAATATTTATATGCGCTTCCATAAAAGTGAAGCGGCTATATGTAGTGTTACCCTTATCGTGAAATATCGAAATGTTTTGTTGTTACTGAATATAATATATTCATCCAAACTGGCATTTTGAAATCAGACAAAACCAAAAGACAATCAAACTATAATACTTTGAATACAATTATTATATAACTTCATTGTTTTATTTATTGTACTGAAAGAAATATAAAAAGATCGGACAGGGAAAGAAGCATTCGAAGTCGGCAAACAGATTTTGTCACCTGATGTGTCACTTGACTGATAATCGATCGGTCAAATTCTTGCTAATATGTCATGTTCATAAGAAAGAAAATGGCAAGCTCAGATGAAAACAATGCAGGTGCAGTTGAAACTTATGAATTACCGGTATATAATTCTTTGAAGAAGCGATTATAACGTCAGACGATGAAGTGTTCGTAGGCACGTTACGGCTAGTGAAAATGAATTTGAAAAACTAGTTTTTAGCTCGACTGATCAGAGATCAGCAGAGCTTATGCAGTGGTGCGGTGTCCGTCGTCCGTCTGTCCGTAAACTTTTTTTTGTAGCGACTACTCCTTTGAAACTACTGAATGGATTTTCATGAAACTTTACAGAAATGTTACGCACGAAGTCTAGTTGATCCTAGCAAAAATTCATGTTGATGTGAAATCAAGATGGCTGCCAAATCTAAAAATAGGTTTTTAAAAAACAAGTTTGTAGCGACTACTTCTTGAAAACTATAAGTCATATTGATATGGGACTTTTTCTAAAATGATCAGCATGACATGATGTTGGTCCTTGTCGAAAATCGTTTTGATTCGACGCTAAACATGGCTGCCAGCGGCCATCTTTGTTTACATAGAGTTATATAATGAAAACTTGTAGCGACTACTCCTCTGAAACTACTTGACGGATTTTCATGTAACTTCACAGGAATATTGCTCTTGATGTCTAATTGATCCTAGCAAAATTTCAGGTCGGCCGGAAATTCAAGATGGCCGCCACGGCTAAAAATATTTTATCAAAATACAAGTTGTAGTGACTACTTCTTAAAAACTATGTCATATTGATATGGGACTTTTTTCTAAAATGATCAGCATGACATGATGTTGGTCCTTGTCAAAAATCGTTTTGATTCGACGTTAAACATGGCCTGTTTGATGGACGGCGTATGAGTGTGGACTACATTCAGCGATGGAATCACGATGCGGGTGCAGTGAACACACAGCTGCACAAACTGTCTATAGAGGTAGCATGGGTGAGAGTCATAGAGCAGCCAGAGTTCCACACTTTATTTGGTAAGTTTGTATAATATGAAAGAAAATGAATATAATAATAATATAATAATGATATTTTATATATCGTCTGTTCTGTGTCAAATTACCGAAAAATTATCAAGTTTGTACTTTGTTCAACATAAGCATCCTTACGCATCTGAACTCCGCCCGTGAATTATTTTACGATACATCAAATTCAAATTATTATTCCTAAATGTTTAATTTGTTGTATTTTTAAGGTGCTAATACCCACCCGTGAATTATTTTACGATAAATCAAATTCAAATTATTATTTCTTAAATGTTAAATTTGTTGTATTTTTAAGGTGCTAACAGACAGCTTCTGAGTAAAGACGGTCTACATCTCAGTTATGAAGGCACAGAGACATTGACTTCCAGTATTGAGTCTGCAGTCCAAGCGATACCGGTAACTTCTCAGACATCGGAGAAATCAACTGTACCTACAACCCCATCATTACAGGAACCAGTCACAGTTTCTGGCCCACGGCTATTCAGCGAAGAAGCCAGACAACCTCCTCCAGTTCCAGAGACATTGACTTCCAGTATTGAGTCTGCAGTCCAGGCGATACCGGTAACTTCTCAGACATCGGAGAAATCAACTGTACCTACAACCCCATCATTGCAGGAACCAGTCACAGTTTCTGGCCCACGGCTATTCAGCGAAGTAGCCAGACAACCTCCTCCAGTTCCAGAAGTGTATCGGACAACAACACCTACAGTTTATTTGATGGAATGTGATACACACTATTATCTAAGTACCGATAGCGATGTTCTTGTAGGTGGTGGCGATACTCCAATATTTTCTAAAACAGACAGAATTCTAACATATCACGAGGCAGCTGACATCATACAACAGAATTTACCAGATAGTGTAACATATGAACCTCCATATAGGCCAGCTGCAGGATCTGTGTATCTCTGTGACGACTCTGGAGATACACATAAGCGCGATGATTGGCGCGCAGATGGATACACCTGGAGGAATATGGGGAAAAGACAGTATCAAGTTGAGGGGAAATTATTTGAAAGGTCATTTTTTAAAATAAGCAATCAAGGTGTGGTAAGTGATAAGTTTCAGAAGCATGCATTTCGTTTTGTAGAAAACGACTATAATGGACGAACGGTTTTAGTGTATTTTGGTGATAATGAGGCATACAAAGCATTGCCACATGGAAACAGAAAACGGAATGTAAGGCAGCACAAACGCGCAAAACCATCGCTTTTAAATGAAATGAATTCACGGTGTAAAGATGAGGAACCTAAAATATTACATGATAAAATGATATCAGAATGTTCCCCACAAACTAAGTTAAAAGGAGTAGGTGTTCCCCGAAATCCTAAACAAGTAAGAAATGCACAGTTAAAACTGCGCAAAAATGCCAAAATATCACATGACTCATTATATGCATTACACCTGTTAGTTGATCAGCTTGACAATTACATATTGAGCATTAAAACTACACCAGATCTTGAAGTTATTGTTGGAAATGAAGACACATTTGACGAAATTAACAGGCTGCTACAATTAAAGGACATCAACGTGGCATTTTATTATGACACAACATTTAATCTTGGTGATTTCTATGTGTCAGTTTTAGTTTGTCAACACCCAATGTTTAAAGAAAAACCCACTATACCTATCGCATTTATGCTACATGAAAGGAAATTTCAACGGTGCCATGAGCAGTTCATTGACGTACTGAAAATGAAAATTCCCAAGCTTAATGAAAAAGAAATATGTGTGGTCAGTGACAGAGAGACTGGCATTATGAATGCATTCAAAGAACGCTTAGATAATTGTCAATTACTTATTTGCTGGAATCATATTTTCAGTGATGTCAAATTCTGGGTAGGCAAACATGGAGGGGGTAATGATGACAGGAAAGTGTATGACATGAATGTTCGGGAACTACTGCACTGTAAAACGCGTGAACTGTTTGATGAAAGATACAATGAAATGAAACTGATATGGAGCGAAGCTTTTGTTTCTTATTTTGAAGACAATCTGTATGATACAATTGTTAATCATTCTGGTCGTTGGATATTGGAAAGTAAAGATCTGTATAATCCGTACTCAGGCATCACAAATAATGCAGTTGAAAGCATGAACGCAAAATTAAAAAGACTACTTGAACACGAAGAGAAAGAAATAGATGAAATAGTGTTATATTTCTATTATTTGCAAGGAAATGACCTCTCTGAATTGATACGTGCATTTTGCGGTGAAAGTGAATTGACATTGTCAGACAATTTTCGGTTTGCAGCACGTGATCCAGACACAATTGTGTTACCCAAAAATGTATGTCATCCAGACAAAATGATACAGTTGGTTAAAGGTGACATTGCCGTGTTAATTGATGAAAACAAAGAAAATTTCAATGAAAACAAAATTATAAATAGTGGGGTATCAAGTAATGAAAACTGTAAGGGTGAAAGCACTGAAAAATCAAATTCCAAGAGTTCATCTTCACAACGTTCATTAGCAATTAAAACTATTTCTGATAATGGCATTATCCTTGTGCCTGAAATGGGAGCGTTTATGGTCAAGTCAGCAAAAGACAAAAAATATTCAGTCACATTATTCCCGAAAGAAACGTGTTCATGTCTCGCAAATACAAGATGCTATCACATAATCTCTGCTATGCTGGCTATAGGCATGTCTATTCCAGAAGATAAGAAAAAGGTGTTTAACTTGTCTCAATTGCGCAAGAACTGTCGCCCGAAGCACATGAAAAAATGTGGAACTAAAAAGGGTAGAAAAGGAGATAATGATGGCGACACTACTATATTACCAGCTCCAGATTCTGCAATTAAAACAGTACAAAGTGAAGAGTTTGATACACCAACCATTAACAATACCGGTATCAATTCAAAAACCAATCAAAAGGCTAAGAAAACTTTACTTTTTAATAATTCAACACCCCGATCAATTTTGAAGCAAAACTCTGATGCTCAAAAAACTCCTGTAAGTACAGAGAAAAAGAGAAAATTAACTTTTGATGACCGTGAAAATAAGAAATTTGCTAAATTAGGAAATTGTTCAACAATTTTAGAAGATGAAAATTTCATTGATTTAGAATTGCAACGTGAAGATAATTCATACGAGACAAAACATGAGGTCATTGAGATATGGAACATGGATTTAAGACTTACATTCAAAGACCGTGATGATCTAATTAACAATAAAAAACTTAATTCAAATCACATGGAAGCAGTTAACATAATGTTAAGGGAAAAAGTTGGGAATTCAATTGGTGGTCTACAGTTAACTGAACAAGTTCCAAAGTTTGACGATACTGAAAATAGGTGGAAAACAAAACTTCCAATGGAAAGTACAGTTTCACCTTCTTGTCAGATACACCATACTCACAATGATCACTGGGTTGTCAGTATTTTTCATGATAACAAAATATATCTATTAGACAGTTTAGGTAATGAAAGACCAAGTGAGCGTATTATTACAAATGGTCTCAAAATCCAATTATCATTAATATATGGCAAAGACAAAAAGTCTATAACAATTCAAGTACCATCCGTAATGAAACAAAATAACTCAGTAGACTGTGGACTGTTTGCTATTGCTTTCGCGACATCATATTGCTTAAGAAAAAAACTGTGTTTTGATTTGATTGTTGACTCGACAAAGTTAAGATCACATCTTTTAAATTGTTTCGAGAAAAAAGAAATTTCTGAGTTTCCGTTAACAAATAAAACCATAAGTATGAGAAGACAGAGGCACAGTACAGAAATTAATATTGAACATTTCTGTCTTTGTAACTTACCAGAATGTCTGGACAATATGGTTCAATGCAGTAAATGTGAAGAATGGTTTCATATATTCTGTATCAATGCGCCAGCTGACATAGCAACAGCAGACAAAGATTTTACATGTGGCCTATGTTAGACTGTTCACATGTGTTACTCATCAGTAATGTAATGAACTCATATTGTATAATGAAATGTTCTGATATGTGTATATTTTATTCATTATCTGTGATGTTATTTATAAAATATATTAGTTATATACTTGCGTATTTGATTATGAAATTTTCCTGTTATGATCTTGATAAAATATCAATTAAATTTATAAAAATTACTTTGTGAAATTTTCCTGTTATGATCTTGATAAAATATCAATTAAATTTATAAAAAATACTTTGTTGTTGATTGCTTCTCTTTACATAGGTTGGCGATTTATTACCAGGCTTTAAACGTTACTGAAACGGAGGCAATTTATAAGATGAAAATTATAAACCTTATTTTATACATTTAAGTCAGTGTTTTCTTTTATTTTCATGTTTTAAAAGTATTTAATAATTTTAACAAATGATCTGAAAAAACTAAATAAAAAAATACTAATCATTATCAGTTCATAAAATAAGGTTACATAAATCTACAGTAACTTATTTAATTTCATTTAAGTAATATTATAAACAAGTTTAAATTAACATATTAATTGTATAACAATTTGAATTCAAGATGTTGATAAATTAACTTTTATTTACAATTATTACAATGGCCACTTAACACCTCAGCATGAACGTAAATTACACTAAACAAACTGTGATGCATTATCAACTTCAAAGTCAGAAAAATTAAAAAAAAATGTTTAAAAAATCAACTACTTTTTAAATCAATTTATCAAATTATAAATAAAACATCATCCATCAGAAGACAACATATAAAATGTATAAAAAAATCAAGACTAACATTTGTTACTGTATATAACTTATCTAACCTATTGCCTATTTGTCTTTGTTGTCTGCGTTTTCCAATAACACTCTATAATCATATTGTCTGCGTTTTCCCTATATGTTTAACTTGTCTGCAGAAAGCGTCTGCGTTTTAGTCACACCCCTGAAAGTACTTGGCGGATTTTCATGAAACTTTACAGGAATGTTGCTCTAAATGTCTAATTGATCCTAGCAAAATTTCAGATCGGCCAGAAATTTAAGATGGCCGCCACAGCTAAAAATAGATTTTTATAAAATAAGTTTGTAGCGACTACTTCTTGAAAACTATAAGTGATATTGATATGGGACTTTTTCTAAAATGAACAGCATGAAATGATGGTTATCCGAGTCGAACATTATTTTGATTCGACGTTAAACATGGCTGCCAGTGGCCATCTTTGTTTACATAGAGTTATATAGTAAAAACTTGTAGCGACTACTCCTCTGAAAGTACTTGGCGGATTTTCATGAAACTTTACAGGAATGTTGCTCTAAATGTCTAATTGATCCTAGCAAAATTTCAGATCGGCCAGAAATTTAAGATGGCCGCCACAGCTAAAAATAGATTTTTAAAAAATAAGTTTGTAGCGACTACTTCTTGAAAACTATAAGTGATATTGATATGGGACTTTTTCTAAAATGAACAGCATGAAATGATGGTTATCCGAGTCGAACATTATTTTGATTCGACGTTAAACATGGCTGCCAGTGGCCATCTTTGTTTACATAGAGTTATATAATGAAAACTTGCAGCGACTACTCCTCTGAAACTACTTGACGGATTTTCATGACACTTCACAGGAATGTTGCTCTTGATGTCTTATTGATCCTAGCAAAATTTCAGGTCGGCCGGAAAATAAAGATGGCCGCCATGGCTAAAAATAGATTTTCAAAATACAAGTTTGTAGCGACTACTTCTTGAAAACTATAAGTGATATTGATATGGGAATTTTTCTAAAATGATCAGCATGACATGATGGTTATCCGAGTCGAACATTATTTTGATTCAATGTTAAACATGGCTGTCAGCAGCCATCTTTGTTTACATAGAGTTACATAATGAAAACTTGTAGCGACTACTCCTCTGAAACTACTCGATGGATTTTCATGAAACTTCACAAGATGGCCGCCACGGCTAAAAATTAATTTTCAAAAAACAAGTTTGTAGCGACTACTTCCTGAAATCAAAATCAATCAGTAGAGCTTCAAGGTCATTGACCTCTTGTTCTATCTTACCTGTTTGAGACGGTTCTTACCGGTTTGAGACGGTAACATATATTTAAATTACCAATGAAGGACACTGTAAGGCCAGTCAAAATAAAACTTGGCTCACCTAAACAGTGTGAGCTTTGCTACATTTAAGCCGAAATAAATTTTCACATTTATATATATATAATTGCCGTAGTGAGTTCAAATTCTCTCCCTCTATAAATATATATATATATATATATATTCACATGGGGTGCAGTGCAATTTCTTTTTCCATTATTTCCGTGAAAACAAAATCCTCTAAAAACTTTTCTTTCTTTTTTTTCAATATTAAACCGTTGTTTTTTTACAAACGGCAGTTTAGACAATTACACTATGTGGACTTGGCCAAGAAGTTTGTGAAGCACTTTTTTTAGATACAATTTTCGTCAGGTATGGACATAACGTTTATATTGCGTTGCTTTGCCTTCTGCCAAGCAATTGAGTACTTGCTTTCTGACTTTCTAGGCATTTTTTATATTAATATTCATATATATATATATATATATATATATATATATATATATATATATTTAAACCAAATCCCACTTACATTTCAGTGACATTTCAGTTGGACAGTCAAGTCCCTGTGGTA